>SKCR01010354.1:0-22965 GCA_019454045.1 Zanthoxylum bungeanum | reverse complement strand
TCTTCTCCAGTTTAAAGAAAAAAAAAAAAAAAAAAAAAAAAAAAAAAAAAAAAAAAAAAAAAAAAGGAAAAAAAGAAAAAGAAAAGAAAAGGAAAAAAAGAAAAAGAAAAAAGAAATAAAAGAACAAAAAAAGAAGGAAAAAAGAAAAGGAAACGAAAAGAAAAGAAAAAAAAAAAAAAAAAAAGAAAAAGAAAGAACAGAAAAAAAAAAAAAAAGAAAAAGAAAAGCAAATGAAAAAGAAAAGAAAAAGAGAAAAAAGTGAAAAAGATAAAAGAAAATACATCATTGCCATCTTTGGATTCCCTTCACTCAAATTCTCTCACGGGGAAAAAAGCTTTGTGTTGTGGAGTCAGTCCAAAATTTGTTTTTTTTTTGGTTTTCGGTTTGTTGCAAAAGTCTCTTATGAAAATTTTGATTCCTCATCTTTCACTATTACACCACGTGAAGGATTTTTGTGTATCTTGCTTTTCATAAAGTGAACAATAAAGTGGAGTCTTCAATTCCATACTCAGGAAACCCAATTGATAGTCCAAAAGACCTTTAAAGTCAAATGGTGGTCAAAATTCGATGAACAGTCAAAACTGTCCCAACACATTTTACAGCAATGCTCTGTGCAAAAGGCCACATAAAATCTAATATTGAAGATGTAAAGCCCAAAGCACTTTCCTCTCTCAAAAGTCTTCGGCCCAGTCTCTTCTTGCAGGTGCCAAATCAGAAGATGAATACTTCCAAATTATGCAACAACTCTTGCCTCTAGACCAAACATCATCTACTGCAAGCTCTTCATGTGGTGAGGAACCCTTTATTTCCCTCGGAGATAATAACGAAGATGATTGTTTCGGTATCTTCTCCAGTTTAAAGTAAAAAAAAAAAAATAAAAAAAAAAAAAAAAAAAAAAAAAAGGAAAAAAAGAAAAAGAAAAGAAAAAAAAAGAAAAAAGAAAAAATAGAAAAAGAAAAAAGAGAAAAAGAAAATGAAATCATTGCCATCTTTGGATTCCCTTCACTCACTATTCTCTTCACGGGAAAAAAAAGTTTGTGTTGTGGAGTCCAAATTTGTTTTTTTTGGTTTTCGGTGCAAAAAGTCTCCTTATGAAAATTTTGATTCCTTCATCTTTCACTATTACACCACGTGAAGGATTTTTGTGTATCTTGCTTTTCATAAAGTGAACAATAAAGTGGAGTCTTCAATTCCATACTCAGGAAACCAATTGATAGTCCAAAAACCTTTAAAGTCAAATGGTGGTCAAAATTCGATGAACAGTCAAAACTGTCCCAAACATGGCTTACAGCAATGGCTCTGTGCAAAAGGCCACATAAAATCTAATATTGAAGATGTAAAGCCCAAAGCACTTTCCTCTCTCAAAAGTCTTCGGCCCAGTCTCTTCTTGCAGGTGCCAAATCAGAAGATGAATACTTCCAAATTATGCAACAACTCCTTGCCTCTAGACCAACATCATCTACTGCCAGCTCTTCATGTGGTGAGGAACCCTTTATTTCCCTCGGAGATAATAACGAAGATGATTGTTTCGGTATCTTCTCCAGTTTAAAGTAAAAAAAAAAAAAAAAAAAAAAAAAAAAAAAAAAAAAAAAAAAGAAAAAGAAAAAGAAAAAGAAAAAGAAAAAGAAAAAGAAAAGAAAGAAAAAAGAAAATGAAAATGAAATCATTGCCATCTTTGGATTCCCTTCACTCACTATTCTCTTCACGGGAAAAAAGCTGTGGAGTCCAAATTTGTTTTTTTTTGGTTTTCGGTGCAAAAGTCTCCTTATGAAAATTTTGATTCCTTCATCTTTCACTATTACACCACGTGAAGGATTTTTGTGTATCTTGCTTTTCATAAAGACCCATGTGAAGTCTCCTGCTCCACGTGATAAAAGCAGTTAAAGTTTTCAAAAGCATCTTGCTTTTCCAAAAGATGTAATAATTTTCCATAGTTTTAGTCGTTGTAATTATTGAGAGCATCTTGCTTTTCAAAGTTGTAATAGTTTTAGTTTCAGGACTTTGGGTATATAGTTCCCATTTGCCTTCAGAGAAAGGGGTCGGAAATCTTTTTTTGCAATGGAAGGGACAATTGGTACTGTGTTGTTTCCCCCGGCCTTATTAAAACCTGTGCATTTTAAAAACTTTATTGTTCACTGTATGCTTACGATCCTTGTGTGTATGTGTGTATATATATATATATATATATATATATATATATTCAAGTCCTATGATATTTAAACAGAACGGCATGGGTTAAAAAGGTAATTCCCTTCTTGACCGAGATCATTAATGCCGACCCGACCACTAAGAGCCACACAGTAAATGGCCGAGCACATTATGATCGGTAACCGAGTACTTGAGTTCATATAACCGGGCAATTATCGGATCGACAGCAGCATTCTCAGTTCAACAGACCATTATGGCCGACCTCACGAAGACCGAGCATACGGCGAGGCAAGTCCCAAAAAATAAGACTCTCTCTTCCTAGCGGATAGAGTAACAAGTTATCCTACTTCATGAGGTAAACTGATAAGTGAGTGTCCTAGCGTAGGATAAAGGAAGTGAAGGTAGTTTTGACTAGGAATCCTTATGGGAAAAGGAAAAATTATTTCAAACTAGGAAATTCTTGTAGGAGAATGAATCTGATTTCTTCACTATTATAAATAGAAGGGAATAGTGGGCGTAAGGGGCATCAGAATCATCATTGTAAAACTTGTAAAAACACAAGAGATATCAGAGAAGCATATCTCAGTAATAAAGAAGATCATTCGATTTGTGTCCGTGGAAGTAAGTTGGATCTAATCCGCCGAACCACGTTAAATCGCTTTGTCGATTGGCATATTTATCTGTCTTTTGCTAAGTTTACTTTTGGTCCCCCATAACCAAACAAATTCACTATTGAGGGAGGATTGCCTCGGGAGTAATATTCTCATATTGCCTTGAGACCAAAATCAGCCGTCAACAGTTGGCGCCGTCTGTGGGGAACTTAACAATAAGCAGTTCACGTAGTAAGACGATGGCAGAAGGTGAAAATCACCAATCGTCAGGGAATTCAACTACGGATTGGATAGAGAAGATGGAAGAAAGCATGAGGAGAGATAAAGAGGAAATTCAAGCCCTTCTAAAATCCCTGATGGACTGACTGGAGAGAATGGAATGGATGAACAACGAGAGACTTGAAGCCTGAACCAGTCGGAGAAGAGGCGAGATAGCGGAATGAAAAAGGATTGTAGATATGAGTGGAGACGATGAACCCAGAAAAAAACGGGATAAAATCCATGGTGGTTGGAAGAGATTCACAAACAGAAGATACGTGGGAAGAAGAAGAGGGAGAGAACAGTCTCCAAATTCCTCATATGGTAGCCCCTGCATCACCAGAATGGGGGTATGAAGTATGATAGGACTGACGGGAAACCTCGAGTCATGAGGAGCGCCACACCCGTGTGAAAATAGACGTGAAGAAGGCCACAGGAGGCGGCATAGTAGCACAGATAGTAATATGAGATCCTGGGTGAGGAAAGAAATAGCCAAGTGGAGTGAACCTCAAGACTGACGCAGGAGATGCCCGGGACAATGAGGAGGAATCTCCCCTCACGGAAAAAATAAGGTCGGCCAAATTCCAAGACGATTCAACATGCCGTCTCCCACATTGAAAATTTTGTCCTATTGATGGAAGTCCAATGAGTAGTAGGGGATGCCGCGTTGCAAAGTATTCCCCCTAACCTTAGGGGGATCAGCTATTCTATGGTTCAGGAGTCTAGCCCCATGGAGCATCGGAAGCTTCACACAACTCAGGAAGTCGTTTGTCCGGCATTTCAAAGGGGCCTGCGTCCCTAAAAAGACGATTGGGGAATTAAGACTCATGAAGCAGGGAGATGACGCGCCCCTGAAGGTTTTCATTGAACGATACCATAATATGGTACTTGAGGTCGGGGGATATGAGTCTCTCGAGGCCTTGGAAAGTTTAAAGGAGGCCCTAAAGGTCGAAAAATTGTAGACCCATTTGAGGATCCAGGATACACCAGATTATGCCACCGCTCTGGAAATAGCCCGGAAGTTCGTTTCATTGGAAAGCGAAGAGAAAATCTCTCGAAGGGGGACAACCATCAGATAAAGGATGATGAGGGCAGAATCTCCTCACAGGCCAGACAGAGAGTTCAAAAAACCACCCCCAAGGCGAAGGGAATTCAAGCCAATGCCTCGGAATGACCAGGAAAGAGGAATCCCGACCCAAGTGAACCATGTAGTCAGGGAAGAAGCATACATTCCTCTAAACAAACCACTGGGGCAAATCGTCATGGAGATCCAGGGAAAAGGCCTCTTGATAGAGCCTGACCTCTATAGATTCCCCCAGATAAGAGGAAGGAATAAAAATCCTATTGCATACATCATAATTTGAGGGGACACGCGACGGACGGGTGCAAAGACTTGCGGGAACAAATGGAATACCTGGCTCGGAATGGGTATTTGAATAATTATATTGACCATGAAGTTATGGCGGCCAGACAGAGAGCACAGTGCCGACAGGTAAATATCATCGTAGTGGGGGGAAGACACTGGCCGTGGACTCCAATCGGTCAAGGAAAAAATATAGTCAGACTCGGGGGCTGGAGGAGTTCGGAACAGAGCGGTCCTCGGAAGGGTCACCTTGAACACTCGGAGGTCGGGGGAAGGACCGTTAGGCGCCAAGTGGGAAGGGCCCTATAAATTTGTGAAGGTGGTAAGGCCGGGTGTCTATATTTTGGAACAGCTGGACGGCACACAGTTAAGGAAGCCATGGAACACCGAGATGATTGAGGAAGTATTTCCAGTAGTTTTTCTTTATTTCTTCTAAACAACCCGACAAGGGTTAGGAGCTCAATATAGAAGCCTCTCTCGAAATGTCCTGCAGAGAGTTGTAGGAATGGCAGTAGGTCCTCGGATATGAATAAAACTTTCTCTTTCCAATAAAGAAAATTTCCACCCGCTCTTTTAATTAAATTTGAAAGCCATATTCAAAATTCCGGGGACATACTCGATACGGAGGGATGATCCGGGGCCAAGGCACCAAACCCGCAGCCCGCCAATCACATATGCTATCATCAACACCCCGGGCAGAATTTCTCTGACCTGAATCATTTAATTTTTAAGGATCGGAACTACGTCAAGGGGTGAATGTATAAGGAAGCACGTGGACTCAGCATAACTACCCTCTGACTTACACTTAAAAGGGATAACTCAAAATAACAATCACAGGGAGGGAGTGCCAACACGAGACGCCCGACCAGGCCAGACCGGTGAATACGACTGTGAGAATATGTCCCCGTTCACCCAGCCTGCCCAACGGATCTGTGAGAAGCATAGCACGGGGAAGGATAATACTCATGTGACGTTTGTTTGCTCCAGTGTTACCGAGCATAAGGAGGAATATACCCCGGGCAAAATTTCTCCCGCAGAATTTCTCTGATCTGACTCATTTAATTTTTAAGGATCAGAACTACGTCAAAGGGTGAATGTATAAGAAAGCACGTGGACTCAGCATAACTACCCTCTGACTTACACTTAAAAGGGATAACTCAAAATAACAATCACAGGGAGAGAGTGCCAACACGAGACGCCCGACCAGGCCTGACCGGTGAATACGACTGCGGGAATATGTCCCCGTTCACCCAGTCTGCCCAACGGATCCGTGAGAAGCATAGTACGGGGAAGGATAATACCAATGTGACGTTTGTTTGCTCCAGTGTTACCGAGCATAAGGAGGAATATACTCTTAATGCTTCAGACACTTTTTTATCCTCACCTATTCAATCATTTGGATCCGTGAGAAGCATAACACGGAGAATGATGATACCCCCGTGGCGATTGTTTGCTCCAGTGTTACCGAGCATAAGGAGGAATATGACCTTAATGCTTCGGACACTCTTTGATCCTCACCTATTCGATTACTTGGATCCGTGAAAAGCATAGCACGGGGAGGGATGATACCCCAGTGGCGTTTGCTTGCTCCAGTGTTACCGAGCATAAGGAGGAATATGCCCTTAATGCTTCGGACACTCCTTGATCCCTACCTATTCGATCATTTGGATTCATGAGAAGCATAGCACGAAAAGAATTATATGTATATATATAACTTACCTGGCCACCAAACATTAACATTTGCCACTTTTCACCACCAAAAGATCTCACCTATAACAGAGGAAAAACAACCGAGTTTATAAAATATCAAGTCAATTCTTCCCACCCCCTCTAAATGTAAATACAGACCTTGCCAGTACATTATTAACACCTGTACATTCTAGCTATTAAAATAATCCTTAATAAAATTCACAATGACGAATAGATACTAATAGCCAGCATACAAGTACATACAGTTCGAATTGCAGAGAAAGTTTCAGTCACACAATCAGAAATAGATGCTTGGGCCAGTCCATGAGCTTTAAAGACAGGCACAGTTGATCGCTTGTCTACAGCTTGAGATAATAATAATAATAATAGTCAGCAGCAAAGAAAAAAAATGAAACAAGTAAAGATATAACATGGATTGCCCAAATTAAAGTATGGTGAAGATTGAGTGCCACTACTAAATAAAATTTGGGCATTTGTTGGAAGAGACGGGCTGTATGTAAGACTAGATTTATCCATCACCGTAATAGATACATATAGTCAATAGTGAAACATTGCCCAGTGGATAAATGATTACAGAAAAGCTATCCTAAGCCTAGTCAGAACTACAAAATCATTTATGGTTCAGAATATTGACAAGAGTAACTCTAGGTATGATAAAATCAGCAATTTGAAAGCGAGAAGTGAATCTCTGTTAAGCCACATTAATATAAATACAAATAAGATGTCAATGCAATGATTTACAATAAAAATTTAGACAAATGCAGATATATTAAAATAAACGGCATATTCCTATAGACTTTTTTTTTGGAAAGGAATATTCGTATAGACTTAATAAAGAATAATAATGCAACTTTGAACATGAGAAAACTGAAAACTACAAAGAAAGTGTATTTACCAACTAAAACAGACACAGTAAGCATCAGTATGCCGAGAATTGGAGCAAGTTGGGGGGCTATAGTGAACAGTATGCATATAGTCCCAATAACCTACAAGATGAAAAGAACATTGAAGATATAAAGAGCTATGCCAAATCACATGTCATTCTCTTAGAGGTAACAAGGCAGAGAGCATTTATTAGCAACCAGCAACATATAATAAGAGTATTTTGAAGTACCGGTTCTAAACTTACACCGAGGCTCAGGACAATTAAGCTACTTTAGATGTGAAAGATAAGTGGAATCCATCAGGATGAAAGATAACTAACTACATGATTAATTGTCAGCTGTGAAAAGCTCACTTTCACTTAGTATATAGTGGCTTGCCTCAGAAAGTGCCCTAAATCCACGATCTCTTGAAATGTTTTCACTGACAAGAGCTTTAAGAGAACCCAAAACAAACCAATGAGTTCACCGACCTATAAGAAGAACACACATCTTTACTCAAAAAAACAGAATAAACTGTCAAGAGGGAATTTACCCTCGCTGAGAAATCAAACATCAAGACTCTGCCTGCATAAGAACCACCCCAAAAAATTAACGAAAATCAAACATTATATCAATACACATAACCACCTCTTACTAGCGAAATCATCAAATACCGTCACAAACCTTGTACCGATCGAAAAACTCTGCCTGCACAAGAACAACCCCCAAAAAAATAAGTGAATTCAAAGCTGAAAGTAAAGCTTCCACCAATTCAAAGTTGAAAAACATAACAAGCATTATACCTTCTGTATCAATACCCTTCTAAAAATCTGAGCTCGAACAGTCGCCATCACTTTTTCCCATACAGTATTCATATTTATAACAAAAACGACAGTGAAGATTGGCTCCAGAGCATACAGTAGTCCGACCTTACTAAGTAGCCTCCAAAGTGGATCTGGCCTCGCACCTATTAGCACTTCAAAAAACCTCCCTGCAAAGAATCAACCAAACGTTTTCTGATACGTTATAGAAAATATCTTGACAATGCAAAGAATCAACCAAACATTTTCTGATACGTTATAGAAAATATCTTGACAACACAAATATTAGGGTTAAAACTGGTGTACAATTCTTCAATATAACTTTGAAGGAACGACAACTAAAGTGTTTGGTTAATGATTTCATTTGATAATACCCATAAATTAAAAGCCACAACACCTCAATCACAATTGAAATTAAAAAAAAAAATTGCGGCTACTAATACAACTATAAAAATCAATTCAATTAGGGTATGTTTGGGATTGAAGTGCTGATAGTTGCTTTAGAGTAGAATCACAGTCACTTAGCCACTATCTTTGTTTGGTGTTGCGATTAAAAAAGTGGGATGAACAAATGGTATTTCATAAAAGATGTTATGATTTGTGGAAAAAATAATAATTGCAGTGCGCGTTTTTAATATTTGAATGGTTGAGAAAAATTAAAATCTTTAGCTTTTTTGTAAAACTCAATTTTTGAAAGAATTCGCAATTTCTCATCATTAAACAAACACTTACAAATTATGTTTTGACCCAAATATATTTTATTATTTCACCAGGTCAACCCACAATACCAAACAGACCCTCTTTTTTCAAATTACGCAGAAGCATAATAGTTATGAAGCTAAAATATGAAATTCTTTATCCAAAAGCTCAAAATTTATTATTTTTAAAAATTAATTACAACAAATATTAGCAAAAAAGACGAGTTGTACCAGAGAATATGGGCATGGAGAGAGTACACGTGGTGCATCCAACGAGAGTCAATACAGAGAGACCAAGCCTCAGCTTGTGCTTTAGCAACAGATTCCACAGCAGCCCCCAAGTAATAAAACTCGGTGGAGAATGAATATCCTCGCTCGGAGAATCCGATTCGTCTATCTTCGGGTCGGGCTCGCTGACAATCGGGTCAGAAGCGGGTCCGGTAACGTAAGCACAAGTGATTGTCCGTTTGGAATCGAATTTCGTTTTCGTCCGTAGAAGTGGCGGGAAAGCAAGTGATCGTCGGAGTGGAGGAGAGAGGGAGAGCTTGTGTTTGGTTAGCGCGTGGCGACGTGGAATTGGGAGGCGCGTGAGGAGAGGAAGAGTTGCCATGGCAGCGGCCATGGATGAGTCTTTCACAGTATGCGCCACGTGCAAAGAGGAGACGATATTATTAAAAAAGAATCAATGAAAAAGGTTGTGTCCCAGAAGGCCAGAATTATTGGATTCGCTAACGGTAACGTAATAAAATATTAGCCAAGCCAAACCATGCTGTGCTGACTGCACATATATATACAGCCAGCAAACGACTCCGTAGAGATCTACTAAATATGTGTATTTACTACCTTTACTTATTGGTGTTAATTTTTATTTAAAATTTAGACATAGTAAAACGAGTTGACGAACTGAATTTGTTGAATTTTAAATGAATCAAATCCTGATGGATTCATATTTAATTCATTTACTAAACGAATATAATATTATGATTCGTATTCCGTATTCGATTCGATTTGTTTCGTTAATAAATTAATATTCATTTAATATTGACACGATCCAATAATATGAAATATCATTATTTATTTACATTAATTTTTTAGGAACACACACACAAAATTAATGTATTTACTAAAAGTGAAGCATCAAATTTAGACAACGTAATTAGCAAAAACTTGTCGAACTTAATTAAAAATAACAAAAACTAGCAAAAGGAGAGTAATATACAAATTCTAAACGAATAAAGAAATCGGTGAGCTCAAATCTATATTTGATTCGTTTCATAAACGAATTAAATTGAATTAATTCATTTACTAATGAATCAGTTTTCCCAAAACCATAATCCTTAATACAAATCAAATCAAACGAATAAATAAATACTAATCCAAATCACTACCCTTAATAAATATCCCTTATTTTAGTAGTGTCAAATCGAGATTATCTCAAACATAATCTAGACTTCAACGAAAATGATGGTCCCGATTAATATGTATATGGCTCCGCCACTATTTTAGCATCCCAACTAAAAAGGGTTTATATATTCAAAATGCTCAATAAATCCATCAAAATTCAGTGTGATGACGTTTTTATTAATGAAATTATCGTTCAACTTTTGATGAGACGTTTACAAGCTTTGGACGTTGTGTTTTTATATCCAACTCCACTTTGAGACCAAGTCCAGCGAGTTCAGGTACATCAATAGAACCTTGAAGCTCCAAATCAGCTACAACCTGTTGGTTTTCTGCATTCCCTTCCAGTAAGTTCCGAACACACCAAATGCCCCACTCCCTTAAAAATGGGTTATCTTCATCGGTAACACACTGTTGTAATAAAAGTAGAATCCCATTTCTCTCTCTAATTTCATCTTGTACACGCTTCCTTCTGTATGCACAATTGCCAATAACTGCTACGATGTCCTTTCGAAATCCTATGTATGGACACGTCTTGGCTGAATGTGGCTAGCCATCTCTTGGTTCTCACTCAGTCTCGTGGCTTTCCGGATTATTGCTGGAGTCTCAAGGTCCCGAAGCAAAGATAAAAACAGTTCAATGAGTTCCTGGGATTGTAGTGAATCAATGACTTCAGCACGACCCTCGGACCTGGAACCCGCCGGATCCTCCCGTGCACAGATGTCCTGCAAAATAGAGAGTGAATATCCAAGAACATTGGTCGCAGTAGATACTGTGGGAAGACTGGGCGTGCCTCTTGAGAAAAAATCAACAAGCCCAACAGATCTCCTAAATATTCTCAGAACACAGAGTGCGAAGACATTTGGAACAATGATCTCTTCAATACGCTCATTCACTATCTCTGATACAATTCTTAAAAGAAATGTTTGCTCTAATGAAAATGTATCTTCAATCAAGTTTCCAGATACACCTACTTGGCGTAATTCGGAGAACAGTTGAGGGAAGTGTATTTCCTCTATGCACACTCTTGAGACAAGTAACTTGAACCAATCTTCTTTGAAACCAACTAGAGAAACAAACACGAGAAATTGTGGGAATTCAGTACTCTCTCTTGCTAGGTTCAACACAAGCACCGAAAACAATTTGGAGTGAAATAAAGAAGGTAACAATTTAAAGCTGGAGCAAGATCAAATTTACCTGAAGAAGCAGTGTGCACAATTTCTGCCATAATAGGAAACCCTTTATCTCCACAAAGTTCCTCAAACAATCTAGGGCTTCCATCACAACACGTATAAATAACCATACACAACGGATCACAAGTCTCCTGACTTCGTATGCCTGCAAGTCTGACAAACTCATTTGGGAAGAATTGACACCAAATGGCTCGCTGATGTTTCTCTCCAGCCAAAGAAACATTTGCCAAAACCTGCAATGCCATTCGAATGATCCCATAATCTTTAAAAGAATTAGCTCCTGCTGACCTCAAAACTCTCAGAACAATCCCAACTCCATTTTGCTCAATAAATGAATTCTGATTGGTAATTTCTCCGGCAGAAAGGTTTCTAAGGAGCTTCAAGGATAGTAAAAGATATTGGCAACCAGTGGAGTCAGATATAGATTGAATAAGTTGGAGGACGTTAGGAAGAACATTCTTGGAAGCAAGGACAGAGCGACCAACAACAGTTCTTGACGATTCTATAAGAATTTCTAGAACCTCTTTCAATGAAGACGAGTTTGAAGTGGCTAGAAATGTATGGAGGACATCTTCTGGCAAAGCTATACCCAATAATGATGCATCGTCCATTATCTGACCAATAAATAAAAAGGCAATTGAATGTAACAACTCAGCTCAAATGCTCAAACACTATAATGACAATAAATCCTGCACAAATAGCAAATGAGATACTGGGTGTTACAAGTTCTAAAAAATGTCATAACTAAATGGTTCATCACTTAAGAAGCAAAAGTTCTTAAAGAAAATGAAATTAATGTCAAGTTAAGAATATTTCAAATATTTCGACAAAATTGTGTTAGGATATTATTAGGATATTGCTATCCATTTCCTTAATATCTCAATTTATGGTTGCAAACAATATGTTGGGGGAAAAACCAATAAAAGTTCAAGCCTTACAATTTCTTAGTAGTTGAAACCATCACCAATAATTCAAACTATTCTGATTACCCAGTCCGATTTTACAGTCCAAAAATCATAGAACTACTTATCACAAAGCAAGATTCACAGCAGCACAAATACGATCTATGTTGTTAAAGGCAAGAGGCACTTGGGTGAGTTTTTCAAATAGCCACCCTAAAATTATTTCTTTAAGTCATGACTCTCTATTTATTAGATAAACCTCTACATGTTTGACTAACCCACCCGCCCGCCCTTTGACTGGTTAAAGGTGGTTGGGTGGCGCTTAGGCAGTGGTTGGGCAGGATGAACTACCAAAACACCTTGTCCCGCCTAACCGCCTACCGCCTTTGACAATATAGGATATGATTAACATCAACATATTCACACTCCATAAATGTAAATATCTTTCACATACGATCAATAGACTATAGATGTAAATGCAATGCCTCATAAGGAAATGCAGCATACATCCATAGATAAACAAGTCACATTTTCTCACTCACCTTGTTATTAGAATTAAGGATTTCCTCAATAAAGCAGTAACCAGCTATAAAACTTGATACAATGGTGAGATAAGTGAATTGTAAGAAGTTTCCTCAAACGTGTTAACAAAAAATTATCCATATTAATTAGACAATTCAATCAAAGGCATTCACTTATAAACAGTATAAATTTTCTCTGAAGCTCTCGTTTCTCTTTTCATGTAAAAACTCTAATCTTCAAAATATTTTAATCAAATCGACTTCACTCAATCATCATTCACCTAAAATACAATTTACTCATCACAACTGCAGCTGTTCTAACATTCATTCAAAATTTCTACAATATAGCTATTCTAAACATCAAAACTACACCAACAATATCAATAATGGTAAAACCATATCCATTGTGCAATTGTGCCTTTACCGCTCATCTATTCTATATGCGGTAATTATAAACTGCTACGCTAAACTATCAGAGCCAGGAATTCATTATTTGAGAAGCTCAATGGACAATGATTGCAGAAAACATTGAATTCATTTAAAAAGTTTCTGATTCTTACTTCATTTGTGTAAGAAAAATCTTAATCATTGCAATATCACCATAATTCTTTAAATCTCCATACATTCAACATTTTGCAGAAAATTCCAGATAAACTGAAAATTTAAGAAACCCTCTTTTCAGGAAAATATATATATATATATATATATAATATATATCAATCCAATTTTATCCAGCTAAATCATCAAATAAAATATTCTAATAATACCTAAGCTTGTCTAATGACAACAAGTTCGCATGTATAATAATAAACTAACCAAAAAGTGAGCATAATTCATTGACCAGAAAACTTGACAAAATTGAACAAAAAGAAACAAACAGAAACTCACGGTCACGGTGAGGATGTGACAGAAACAGGATGGCGGTGACAGAGGCAGGTCACGTCAACGCAGCAAGCAATTTCAGATAGACGGCAGTCTGTTTGTGCGTGAGATGAGAAAATTTGGGGTTTCTATGACGGTCACGGCAGCTCAGCGATCGATCGGAAGCAGGCGTTAGTGGTTTAGGTTAGGTCTAGGAATTTGATAAATAAGAAACAAAATGAAAAATTATTTCAAAATAACCACTAAAATCTTAATTGGATCATTTTTTTCATTTCAGATCAGATTTTTGAATCCCATACCAACCGTGAACAACGGGATTTAATAAATAAATTATAAGATAATTACTATGTAGTAAATAATTATAAAAAAAATTACGGAGCAAAGAGGGCATTTTCTCAAAAACAAAAAGTGACTTTTTTTTAATCGAAATCGAATCGCATAAACCGTCGTCGTTCTGACTTCTTCCGAAACTGGAGGTCAAATTCGTAAAACCGCCTCTATTATTTTCACATCCACGTGTCTTCGCTTGAATCGTTTCTGAGATTCTGCCATTCTCTCTGCCCCCATCAGACTCGCGGTTCATCCCGACTCGAGTCTCAGTCTCTCCATTGACACAACTGAGTCAACTCAATCACCAACTGTCGATTATGTAGAAATTCTCTTAAACCTTCATCTGTTGACTTCGCTTTCCACGATTCAAATGACTAAACGTTACCTGATTAATCTCTTTCTTACTCTTTCATTTACGCTTCCTGCTGTCCACGCAAGCGATGGTGACGCTGATCCGATTTACCAGTACAGATTCTCAATTCGTTATAATATTTTTGCACTAATAAATAATTAACTTCTTATTTTATCATGAAATGCTAGCACTGTTGTATTGACGAGCTAGGGTTGTCGTTTCTAATTCACTAGTGAGGCGAATATTGTATGTAGAAAGTGCTTTTGAGTAAAAGTCATTTCCCGAAAAGCACTTTTGATTACTTTAGTCAATTATATGCTGAAGTGCTTTTGGAACCAGAAGACTTGTTTATTTGTTTGAGATTCGCTGTCTTGTCAATGGTTTTGACTTAGATTGGATGGACGGTAAGTTTTTTAGAAGGATAATATATTTAGTGTATAATTTTTTACATGGTGTTTAAAATTGGGAGATTAGCTGCCCGCTTGGAAGTATGATGATTGAAGCTTGCCTATGGAGTTTCTGTTTTGACTTTTTGGATGTCAGTTAGATCATATACAGCTTGACTGTCACACCTCTTGCCGATGCCGTAAATGAAGATTCCATTTAACTATGAAAAATTGGTTGATGTATTCTGGAGACTTGATTTTGATGTTCTATTTACATTCTTAGTATTGATTATCAATTGACATTGACTTTTGATTCTGGCTAGAGGATTAACTAAACCTGTGATTTTTGTTATACTAAAGAAATTTCATTAGTCTATGTTGTCTTATGCTTGTTTTGTTTGTGGATGTTAATCCTTACCGTACTTCTTGTTGGTTTGCAGGGCTTGTGCGGAGCAGTGTGAGAAAACTGGATGGTGGAGGACAAATGCTTCCAACACTGTAACTTTTCATGGGATGGGAACCTATGGGTGGGCCATGGTATCTGCAAGAACCACTCTATCTCCAGTGGAAACAATGAGACTGCAGCAGTGACTGTCGATATCACTGTATGCTTGCTGGAAGAGGAGAGAGGAAAAGTTGGTGACAAGCCTGTCAAGTTTCATGGGAAATGGCCATTCCACCGTGTTTATAGAATACAGGTTGTTTTATGTAATTTGCTGGAGCACTTTTCACTGTTGATGTAATTACTAATTTTGCTTCAGTCACCTATCTGCTTTGCCTATTCAAATGTTGTTTATGTTCTTAGGAACCTGTTGCTGTTGCTCTCTCTGCTCTCAATCTTTCCATACAATTTCATGGTTGGGTGTCCTTTTTCATCCTAGTGTACTATACATTGCCTTTGAGACCAGATAAGAAGACTTATTACGAATATACTGGTCTATGGCACATCTATGGCCTCCTAGCAATGAACTCCTGGTTCTGGAGTGCTGTTTTTCACAGTCGGTAAGCAGTCCTCTTCTGGGTGTACCTTTAGATCTGCAATATAATTTTTATCTATCCATGGTACTATAGCTAGAGATTAGCTTTATAATTGGGCTCCAGCTTTCTCCCCAGCATCATCCCTTCATAATCTACTACTTGAAAATTCGATAATGAGCCAATTTGTTTTCTCAAAAAAAAGAAAGAAAAAAATATCTTGTTCGGGATTTTTTTTATTCATCCCACTGCATTTGAATCTATTTTTAGAGCTTTTTTAAACAATTTTGTGAAAATGGGAAAAAAATTGTTTTCCCTGACAGTCCAACGCCAAGCTTTCATTTTGGTACCAGAGAGAACTGAGCTAGTTCTAATATGTTTTCCGCTTATGAAGTCAAAATGATGATCAGAATGTTTATTTTCTGATTTATTTTCATAGTTCTTTGTACCACATTGTTGATCTCTGTTCCCCTATCTGATATGTCATTTTTCTAATATGATTGTAGAGATGTCGAGTTGACAGAGAAATTTGACTGTTCATCTACTGTAGCATTACTTGGTTTTAATTTCATTCTAGCGATTATGCAAGCTTTCAGCGTGCAATGAGGCTGCTAGGGTCATGGTTGCTGCTTTGATCTCATTTGTGACAACTCAGTACTCACATCTTGTACTTGAATTTCTATAAACTAGATTATGGTAATTCGTATTTTTAATGACCTTCACTTACAGCGCACCATAACATATTTCGACTTAGAATTTTTAGCATTCCGCTGCAATTATACTTGTCTGGGTATGCCCACATTGATATTCATTTAATTCTCATGATCTCATCTGAATTGTTCACATTCTGTTTAAACTATAACCTTTTCTCAACTATTTGGATTCTGCCATCAAATTTTCTTTACTCTTATGACTGGTTCATTCTCTGTAAATTTTATATTTCCATGATAAACTTGTTTTTGTCCTTTCTATTGTCCTGTATGGATGGATATTCAGCTTTACTTTTGGATTCATTTATTCTATTGCATGCAGCTTGACCATTTTTTTTGTATGAACTTTTCATTCTTTCCCAAGTGATTAATTAATGCCTTTGTAGGTTCAATTATGACTTCTGTTGTCATGCCACTCATTATCTCACCTTTTTTATTAAATTTAATTTTGTATTACGCAATACCAGTACTTGGAAATGTGATGCAAACCTATTTTTAATATCAAATGCCCTCAGAAATGTAATCTGAAACGTTTGTGACATGAAAACCATACATCAAAGTTGGATCAAGAAAAAATGGTGGGAAATAAAATTGTGTGTACAGAATTTGGCTCTTCATGTCAATTTCTGTTTCTTGTGCACTGTTTTTTACTGTAGTCAATCATTTTGCAGGCCTAAACATGAAAGTCTGTGTGCCTATGGGTGTAGCTCAACTTCTGATATGGGCAATTTGGGCTGGTGTCACTCGCCATCCATCACGCTGGAAGCTATGGGTGGTGGTTGTTGGAGAAGGTTTGGCCATGCTTTGGCGGATATATGACTTCCCACCCTATCAGGGTTTTGCGGATGCTTATGCTTTATACCATGCCGCTGACATTCCTCTTACTTCTCTTTGGTGGAGCTTTATCAAAGATGACGCTGAGTTCAGGACAACAACTCTCCTGAAAAAGTCTAAGTAAAATTTCTTCCTCTTAAGACATCCAATGATCGGACAGTGGATTGCATCATGCCTAGCTATTCAACATCAAAATGTATTCTCTTATCCCCTGATTTCTACATTTTGCATACTGCTCGCCTTAGCAGGTCCTGTTGTTTCACATTTTTTTTCATGGCATACCATTTTCGGGAACTTGTGGGAAATGTTCTTGAAACAGAATTCAAGTTCATAGATCTTTTTGTTCACCTTTTTTTTCCTACCAAATTAGTTAGGTTGGTAGGTGGAAGTCACAAAACTAAAGTAATTTTGCTGTAAATTCAGCATAATTTCCATTTGCGTGGTGGTTCTATGTTTACTATCTTTTTCGTATGCAGGATTTTGTGCAGTGAAATGGATCAACTTCTCAGTCTTTTTCTTGGGGAAAATTAAAGGTCGTCTCCCGGTGCTTGGTTTAATTTCGGTCGTGCTGTATTTGTTAGCCATATCACTCAATGAAGGATTTGATAATGCAACGCGGAAGATTTCGACGCGCATTAGCGATCTTACAAAAAGATGTCAAAACAATTGGTCGTAAAGAGCAAATGAATGTGAACACTAGTGGAAAAACGAAGATATCTAGTGTGATCTTATAGCTTGTGGTTCTCATTGTAAGTGAGTCTATAATCTATTCATTTAGATGCATTAGGGTCATGTGAAAAATAGTTTTAACCTTCTTATCCTGTGTTTTCTGCACTGAGACCGGCATACCGGACTCTAATTCCGGCATATCGGTGACCCTGCTCCATCTTGGGTATATTTGCATGCGCTCTGGAACCGGACTACTTCCTATCGGTCTCTCATACTAGTAAGCTATAGTTTGCAAAGCTATTGGAATCGGGACGGTTCATACCGGTCCTCATACCAGTGAGCTAATCGGTACACTGGCCTCCATACTGGTCGGTAATCCAGTATGTGCGCTTTAACCTCCTACGGTAATATAGTCGTTATATTTGCAAGACCGACATACCGACCCCTGTAGATTGGTATATCGGTCTCAGATATAGAACTGTGTCGGTTTTTCACCTTCACTATATATTGAGCCACTATTTCGTTTTTGCCCACTTCTTACACCTTCATACATTTTCGCTAAGGCAAAAACATTGAGAGTAAACTAAACATTCATCATCATACACTCTCATCATAATCAAAGCTCATACACCTCACCTTCATACACATTTAGTGAGTTTGTGATACTTGGGTTAGAAACTTACAATCTTTAATCTTCTTATCTTTTGTGAGTGCCCAAGTGAGTTATAAATTTTCTTATTCAAACACTTAAGGTTGTGGAGATCCCTTTTGTGAGTAGGCATACTCAAAAGGGTGATTATTGTAAAGGTTTATGAGTGAACCTAATGATAAAACTCATTGTAAAGGTTTAAGAGTGAGCCTAGGGATAAAACTCTTGTGTAAATGTTTGGAGTGAACTTATGGCACAAAACTCTTGGCTGCAAGTGAGCCACGGAAAACTCGGTGTAAGTTGTGGATTCAACTTAGTGAAAAGCTTCAAGCGTGGTTTGAGGGAGTGGGCGTAGGCAAAGAGTTGGTTGAACCATTATAAATCATTTGTGTCAATTTCTCTATCCTAAACTCTTTATTTATTGCAAGTTATATTTTATTTTTGCTTATCATTTAGTAATTTGCATTTGGGAATATATTGTGATTGAGAAAATTGACCTAAGCTAAATTGGTAAAACTACTAATTTAGTAGCGTAAAATCGAAAAGATTTTTTATTCCGTATAATTAGGTCATTACCCAATTCACCACTCTCTGGGTATATAGAGATTGTTTGTTGAGTTGCTTGTAGATAATTTTGGTAATTTCGGTATTTTATATTGAACTTAATCCAAGTAACAATGGAAACATCAAATCCCACTGTGTATATTGTTGTTAGTGTAAATCTTCCTATTCTCTTAATTTTCTTACAGAATGAATTGAAAGAACCATGTACAGTTGAGAATATTCATGATCATCCATGTAGCCTGCCTAGTTTTTGAACTCGAGAGCCTGTAAATGGCTTGTTTTTGGGCCCTTTGACGCTTTGGTTCTTGGATAGTTCCCTTTCCTTTGATATATATTTGTTAATAATAATCACAAAGGTATTGAGTATTGGATATTGATTTCAGATACTCAATAATTTCGTTTTCAAAAAAAAAAAAAAAAAAAAAAAAAACTCAATAATTTCAAATATATGATCCATCCGTTGTCATCCCTAGATTTGACCATCTAATTTGGAAAATGGTTGGTTGGTGTCACAAACTAAGTTTATACTCCTTACTTTTTATTTTTTTTCACAGATTCAGGCCGTTTTGACCATCTAATTATGAAACTCACAATAACTCTCACACACAAACTCACTCACTCAAAATGACAATACTTCCACACACATAATTTGTACCGTACTAGTAAAAAATTATAAGTACGGAACCACATTATCTCCCTCCCCACCAAAATTACTAAAATTACTACACTAATAATGTTTAAGATGTGTTTAAATTATTTAATGTATATCTCCTGACTATTGAACTCATATTCAGCTCAAACACTAGATCCTAATTAGACAGAATAACTCCACAATGACACATCAGCATTGGTTTCCACGTCATCCCAATCATACACCCCACACTGAGGTGGTGGCGGCGGCAATAACATCCCTTCAGCCATATTCGTCAGCAATCCGGGCATCCCAAAAACCGCTTCTTCATCCATAAAAAACACATCATCCGACATTGTCGTATCTGCAGCCGCCTCCGCCGCCGTCGTTTCTTCTTCTTCCTCCATCTTATCATTTGCTCTCCTACTCAAATCCCCCTCCGCAGGCCGAAACGCCTCGGCGGCCTCCGCGGCCGCCCTCTGAATATCCTTGGGTTCAGTAGAAGACGGCACCGGCAGCCGCCAAGACGAGTCAGCGAAGTTCAAACAAGCTAATCTCCCCCTCAAAGCAATCGCCGCCACGTCATGCGCCCTCGCCGCCATTTCAGCCGTTGGAAAAGTACCAAGCCAAATCCTCGTCTTCTTGTTGGGCTCCCTCACTTCACAAACCCACTTTCCGGAGTTCCTCCTCCTCACTCCCCGAAACACCGGATGCCTAGTCTCCCGAAACTTCTTCCTCCCCGCCCGCTTCTTCGGATTACTCGACGCCAACAACACGTCCTCGTCCGAAAAATTCCCGACACGTGACTCTGGAGGTGACCAGCTTGCGAAACAATCCATCAAAGTTGTTCTTGTATGTTCAAAGTGAAGACTGACAGTTACTACTACTTTTTTGTTGGTGGAATCTTTTTTAAGAAAAGTTATAAATGGTCGGAGGCTTTATATATTTATGATCTTCTTTTTTTTTTAAAACTTATTAATAGGTGGATTTGCATTTCAAAACGCGAACACGGAGATGATGATGATGAGGAGACAGCTGGAAATGAATCCACGCATTTTACATATATATTACTATAAGTTTCGAAAGTGGGGTCTGGGCTTGCTACCAGCTGTTTTGAGACAAGCTGTGAGTTTGCGACTACTTGGTTCATTGACACCTGTTACATTTGACTGATTGTTTATTTATTAATAATTAAAAAGGGAATGTACCTGTCAGAGTCAAACTTCATTCTCAGTTTTATCCATTCAGCTCCATCAGATCATGCAATAAACACACGTTTTATAATTTCTATTTTTTTTTTTTAAATAATTATGAAATTGTGATTAAAATATTATGCCAGCATTTGGGATGTTTTTCATCTTGATCATCCATAATGTGTCCCAATTCATTAATTATAAATTTAAAATCCCGATAAAAATTAGGGATTTTATATTATTTAATATGATATTCAAGACGATTTTCCGTCTTAATAAAAAATTTGATATGGATTTGATATAATTTTTCATCTCAATTATATAATCGGTTGAAATCGGACAAATCATGAGCTGACAATCATATTCATTAATCAAATATTCATCTAGATTTGATACCAAATCTATGTATAGATTCATCTAAAACGCATCCAATTACTAGAAGGACGGACGGATACCACCCACATACATTAAGTGGGGGATTGGAATGGGATGCATGCTTACATGGCAAAAGAAGACAATTAAGGAGATACCTTTCAGACACGGGTTGACAGTTAGCCCCCAAACTAAACAACCTTATAATACACAAGAAAGGGGCGGTGGTTTTACCCGCGGTTTCCCGTGGGACCCACTGTTAAGAATAAAACGACAGTTGGAAGTAACTGAAGAAGAAGAAGAAGAAGAAGAAATAGGAAGTTGGTGACGAAAGTGAGAGAGTCAACATCATGAGAGTACGCTACAGACAATCAGGATATCATTTCTTCACTCAAACCGCGTTCTTTTTTTTTTTTAGAGTGAATTGCCCTTGCACTGACTTTTTCCTCTTTAGTAAATCAAATGCATTATTATTATTTTATTTTTAAATGCTATCATTTTTAGTAATGATCCTAAATCCTTTATATATATATATATATATATATATATATATATTCGGAATCGAAACCGAACCGTAAGGTTACGGTTTCATCTGGTTCCGGTTCCAAAACAGGAACCGCACAAAACCAAATTTTTTTTATTTTTTCCCTTAAAAAATAGAGAACTGAACCATAACTGAACCAAATTTTTCGGTTCGGTTCTGCGGTTCCAACAACCTGGAACCGTAGAACCGTGGCCACCTCTAATACAGATGGTAATATGTCCAAAGAAAACCTTTTGTATGTTAGGGGACAACCGATCCCTCTCAAATTTTATTCTTCAACTATTAATATTATGTAAATAATAAAAATATCCCTTGGTTTCGGCCCAAAAAATTAGGATTTGATAACTTAAATTATGTTTAATCATAGATTCAATAGAAAATATTTTCTTGAATCTCTTATCAATTTTTGATCAATCAAAAAATTTCAAATTAAACAATTTGAAATCTAGAATTTCGATTGGATATCGAGACGAAAATTTATTTTAAATACCGATCTGTTTTTTTATTCGGGATTCTCTTTTATTGGTCCTTTTTTTAATGAAATTGATCATTTTATTACACAACTCAAATTGAAAATTACGTAAGATTTCCCTATATATATACACACACACAATATGTACCTCTTGTATGTCATTTTTTTTTTTTTTGAAATTTTGACTTTTAAAATTTTATTTTTGATATGAGTTTATGTTTATCCAAAACGCGTTTTATCAATTAAAGAAAATCATATATTATAAATATATGTTGAAATTAACCTACAAGTACACAAACAACAATCTATATACCCAATAGGAAGGTGAATTGGATCGCCTAATATTACGGAAATAAAAATCTTATTGATTTTATGCTCGTAAACTAGTAGTTTTACCAATTAAACTCGGTGAACAATTTCCTCAACTTAATGATTTCAACAATTAATCCCCAAAAACAAGTTTATAAGCAATATGAATATATAAAATAAAACTTGCAATAAATAAAGAGTTTAGGAATAAAGATATTGACATCGATGATTTATAATGGTTCGGCCAACTATTTGCCAACTTCCACTCTCCCAAGCCATGCTTGAAGCTTTCCAGTAAGTTGAATCCACAACTTACACCGAGTTTTCTGTGGCTCACACGCAACCGCGAGTTTTGTCTCCTATGTTCACTCAAAATCTTTACACAAGAGTTTTATTCATAGGTTCACTCTTAAACCTTTATAATGAGTTTTGTATGTAGGCTCACTCACAAACTTTTACAATAATCACACTTTTGAGTATGCTCCCTCACAAAGGGATTTCCACAACCTCAATAGTTTGAATAATGAAGATTTACAACCCAACTTGGGCACTCACAAAAGATATGAAGATTCAAGATGTGAATTTCTAACTCAAGTATTATAAG
>SKCR01010353.1:0-22522 GCA_019454045.1 Zanthoxylum bungeanum | reverse complement strand
AAATTAGTTGATACCAGCTTTACTATAGTTTCCGAGCTCTTATTCACAAATAAAGAGGCCCACTGGATCAATGGGCGCGACCCGTCCACGGTTCCGGGTCCAACTGGTTCCGGTTCCAGAATCGGAACCGTGAATGACCGGTTCGATTGGGGTTCCACCCCAACGCGAAACCGGTCGGGAACCGTAGGGTTCCAACATGAACCCTACTTTCCCCAACGGCTACTAGCCGTTGGAGGCTCCCTGCCCTGATAAAAAAAAATTAGCCGTTAATAACGGCAAAAAAAAATTAAAAATAAAAAAAATAGTAATTCCTAAATATCCCCTAATAACGGTAATAAAACAGTTATATTTAGGGGCATTTTTGTGTATCAAAAAAATTCTAAAAATCTTATAAATATGATTTATTTTTCATTATTTCAACACACCAATTCTCAACTCTCTCAATTCCTACAATTCTCTTATTCTCAATCTCAATTAGTTATTATCATTCTCAATTTTCTTATTCTTCTTACTTATTTCTTTAAAAAAAATGACAAGCTCATCTGAGAACATAATGTCAAATGGCAACCCAAGAGAGTGGCCCCAGTGTCGGTGCACAATCACGGAGAAGAGAAGTTAAGGCTCGTTCCTCAGATGTTTTCAAAATTCATTTTCATTTAGACCGCCAAGACGATGATGCTTCAAGAGCAATTTGCAACCATTATGAGGTTTCCTACAAATTTTCTGATGATCAAGCACCTGAAAATTCATGATTTAAAATTACTGCACCTATTTCCACAATATGATCAAATTGTTGTTGTTTTTGATCAAGCAATATGATACTTCAAATTGATATTACAAGAATAATAGTGAGATTAAGCAATATGATCAAGCAATAAAAAAACTAGGGATACGATAATATGATCAAGCAATATGATACTTCAAATTGCTGTTGTTTTTTATCCTAGATTTAAATGAGAAGGTTTGAATAGTGCTTTACAAGCTTACTATGTGTTAAACACGGAAATTGACGACGTTGTTCTAGGCTCGCGGCCTGGTTGGGAGTACGGAGTAGCCCGTGGGGGGACTAAACCGGAGAATAATGGAGTCGTCATCCGGTGTGAACCGGGAAAATGATTTAAGGCCGCACTCACCCTTCGCAAGGGAAGACCCTCAAACCGTTGGGTTCGGAATGGTCACTTACTTATGTCAATTGTAATAAATGGATTTGTGCAATTTTAAACCAATCTACTCAATATACATTTGAATGGTGTGGGGAAATGTCATTAATGACTTGGAAACTTGTTGAAAAGGGAAGGTGATTTGTGGTTTCTTTTGACTTGGAGGGGGGATGACATTAATGGCTTGGAAACTTTGTTGAAAAAAATGGGGATTAAGGTAAATTGTAGGTCAAATGTGTGGGGAATGCATGGTAGAAGGTTAATTTGGTTGTTTGAATAGTTGGTGGATAGGTAAATGTTGTGTAATGGGCGTGAGCCTTGGTGTTGGTGGGCTTGGTGTGTGATTTGGTTGGTTTTGGTGGGCTTATGGGCGTGGGTTTGGTGTTTGGGCAAAGGAAATGTTGCAACGGAAATCCGACGGACAAACCCAAAGCTAAACGAGCGAATCAAATCCAACAAAACATCAATTCTCAATTATTCCCTTCCGACGTCCGTTTCTCGCGACTTCCACGACATAAAAAGGTAGTGCCTCCGCCGGAGGCTCATCATCGGGACTTATATGCAAAAATGCAGTGCCTACATTATGGTTATTTAGGAATATTAAATGAAATTGATATTACAAGAATAATAGTGAGATTAAGAAATGATTTAATTGAGTTATTTAATGATTATATTGTAAGATATAACTTAGGAACATTAGGTGAATCTAGTAGTAACAAACCGGTAATTCAAACAAGACTTAGCGCAGGTGATCGTTGGTTACTGCAACGAAATAAAAAAGCTAGGGATACGACAACTAATAACCCCGAATTAGATAATTATTTATCTACAAATTTCGATTTTCCTATTGAAAGTTTAGTTAGTAAAAATTTTAAAATCCTTGAATGGTGGAACCGACATCAAAATATATATCATATTTTATCAATTATTGCTAAAGAGATATTGGCAGCACCTATTTCCACCGTTGCGGTTGAGCAAGCCTTCAGCTTAGGAGGCAATATATTGGAAGCTAGACGATCTTCATTACATCCAAACACTCTAGAAGCAACAACTTGTGTGGATGATTGGACTTGAGCTGATCTGAGACAACAAGAAGATGCCCCCGATGATTTCGAAGACTTGTTCGATAATGCATCTGCAACAACAAGTGCAAATGGAACCGGAGTTGAAGGATCAACTTATAATAATGATTGATAATTACAAAATTATAAATTTACAAAGGGGAAATATCTTAAAATTGTAATGGAACTACGTGAGCTTTGATTCCTCTCACCCCTGGAGGATACGTAGGCAACTTAAATTTTTTAAAATTTAAGTTCAAGCTCTTCAATTTAATAATTTTATTTATTTATTAAATTAATGTATTTTTTTTATTTTTTTTTTATTTTTTTTTTTAAAAAAAAAGAGTTTCGAATCGAACCAGAACCAGAAACGAACCGGTCGGTTCTGGTTCAGTTCAAGGTTCCGATTCCACTTAAGTGTGGAATCAGAAACCGGCCAGTTCGGTTCGATTCCGGAACCGAATCGCCGACCAGGTCTACAAGGGACTGCCTCATAATTCAGAACTTTTTCAAGCAATCATTCTCTATAATGTTTGGCGCATCATTGCAAATTTGCAATACATGTGCCCTAAAATCTTAGGGACATATACAAATCAAAAGTATCTGATCATCATCATGAATTCATGATGAGGTCCATTATATATATAACTCCAAAGAAGAAGTTTGACTGCACCCATTACAAGGCATATCTGGTTATTTGACCACCATCATGTGGAGGAGAGAGGACCACATCAGAATCTGACGATCATCAGATCGGAGAAAAACTCATTTTGAAACCGTTTCATTCTGCAGAGACTGTTTGAATTTTTGAACTTCCACAATTTTAATGAGTTTCTAAAATATGGCTTTCTAATTGTAATGTATATTAACCTAAATTCGAGGATTTCCGCGGACTGTATGTGTGGACTGTTCCTAAAATGGGTGATAAATTAATTTTTTTTGTTATTGTTCTTCTTATTGTTTATGCTAATTTCAAAGAATATAACTTTTGGAAAGATTGTGTAAACTTTTATGTTAATGAGGAAAACATCAAAAGTAAAAGCAGCTTCTGAATATGTAAGCAATACTACAAGAAAACTCACTTTTAGTGGCGAAATTTTAGTGGGGAAATAATTTTCGCCACTAAAAGTTTACTTTTAGTGGCGAAATTTTATTTCGCCACTGAAAGTTACTTTTAGTGGCGAAATACAAATTCGCCACTAAAAGTAAACTTTCAGTGGCGAAAATAAATTTCGCCACTAAAGAGTGTATTTTTAGCGGCGAAATTTTCGCCACTAAAATCGCCACTAAAAGTACACTCTTTAGTGGCGAAAAATATAATTTTAGTGACGAAATTGTTTTCCCCACTAATTAACGACAAAAATTTTGAAATCCTTATCTTCGCCGCCTTCTACAACTACCAAAAAAAACATTTTTTTTCAATTACAAAATCAATTTCATCAATCAAACCCACCAAAATCCCTCTCCACTAGGGATGGCAGCGGGTAGGGTTTGGTGCGGGTTTGTCATTACCAAACCCGCACCCGCATATTTGAACAAATTACCAAACCCGCACCATACCCGCTGCGGGTTTTAATTTTCATTACCAAACCCGCACCCGCATATGTGAACAAATTACCAAACCCGCATTGGTACCCAACGGATTTTTTGCGGGTTTGGTCATCTCAGGATTCTAGCGAGTATGTATTCAAGAACTATTTGCATCTGGAATTACAAGTCTCATGTGTGAAAATGCACATATCTTATTTTAAGTTGTTTTGGACTTATTACAAGTCTTCGTGACGTGAGTATTATGTTTCTTTAATAATGAGCACAATTTAGATATCACAATCTGTAAATAGAAGTCACATTAATGAAATAAAACGAATAGGCAGTGAAGGAGTTAAAGGTATAAACATTCATTTGGTAACAAAAAACATAAATTTAGATGAACACAATTTTCATCACAAATACTTCTGAATATCCTTTATCTCATTCGTCAACATCAATATCAACATATGCATCAATAGCACTAGCTTCCACACCACCCATCCAAGATGATTCCTGCAATTAGATTAAAATTAATATTAATCTAATTTTTGTTGCCGCACTCGTAATTTCTTCACTTCTTAGTGGAGTATGGTTGAAGCTACCTCATTTTGTTGATGATGGTCTTGCTCTTGCACTTGCTCATCACTTTCTAGTGTTTGAATATTCTCCATCTATAATATGAGAAAATTAATCATATATATAACTTCCGTTGATTCATCATCAACCCATCCATGATAATAGCAAATAACAAATAATAAATAAATAAATAAAAATAGAGGACAAAAATAAATCGGCAAAACAGAAAACGTTTGAGATAATAATAGGCGTTTTACACGGTCTGGACTCTGGAGTGAGCAAGATTTGAACCCATACTAATCTTAAAGAAAACGTTATTTTGCCAAGTCACTGTCGTAATTAGTGATTGTTGTTTTGCCTATTTGGGTATCCTCTTTGTACAAGTAGCAGTGCTCTAATCTTAAACAGCATAGTCTCAAATAAATGGATCCAATAACAGATCAGCGACAAAAATAAATTTTTGTCTCGCATGGCGCTAGGCACAAATACAATTCTTCAAGAACAGATCTGAGATAATAATAGGGGTTTTAATTGTCGCTGATTCATCATCAATCCAGCCAACAAATAATAAATAAATAAATAAAAACAGAGAACTAGAAAGAGACAAATACATGAAGTGATGATTATTCAAAGAGGAAATACAGCCAAATTAAAAAATAAAAAAATGAAATGATATACCAGTGCAGTGAGTCGTGACCAGATTGCTGCATCAAATATGAGGAGTTGAGGAGTCGAGTGAGTCAGTGACCGAGTGAGGAGACTGAGGAGGACTGGATGAGGGGAGGACCAGTGAATCAGTGATGCTTTTGTTGCTGCGGCTAGGGTTTTGTTTGTTGAATTTAAATGAGGAATGAATGAGGCACAGGCGTGACAGGCCGCACAGCACAGGCAGTGAGCCAATGACTCACGGGCCATAGGCCATGGGCCCATAACATTTTGCTTCTTTCTAGTTTCTATCATCTCATTTATTTATTTTTTATTATTAAAATGATTATGGATACAATTACTCATGAGATTAATAAAAAAATTCCTTTTTGCGGGTAGGCGGGTACCCGTTGCGGGTACCCGCATATTTTACTAAAATACCAAACCCGCACCGCACCCGCAGCGGGTTTTATTTTCAAATACCAAACCCGCACCGTACCCACTAATATATTTACCAAACCCTACCCATTGCGGGCGGGTTTTTTGCGGGTTTGCGGGTAGGCGGGTAAAATTGCCATCCCTACTCTCCACTGCTTCTTCGAACACCCCTATCTGCTTTTCTTCTCCTATACAAAACACAAACACCGACTGGAAAAAAAAATAGAAAGGAAAATCTTTAGCTTAAGCTAATTATTTAGAGATCAGAACAAACGCTTGAGAGATTCAGATATGGGATCTGGGGCTGGAAATTTCTTAAAGGTCGTACTTAAGAACTTTGATGTTCTTGCTGGGTATGTATATCTTTCTTTCTCCAAGTTTGCTTACTTATTTTACCAATTTGGTTCAAGAATTCGGGAATATAAACTATTTTTCAAGTTTCAATAACAAGCTTTTTAGGTTTTCTAGTACTGTCAATGAAAATTATTGACATTACTTGATGCGCTGGCTTTGGGAAATTTTTTTCTTTTTTCTTCCCTGCCCACTTTACCAATTTGCTTGAATAATCAAAATTAATTGAATAAATATAATATTTTTAACCTTAATTTGTGGCCATTGGAGTTGGTAGAACCTCAAAGTTGAAATTTTTTGTTAGAATATGCCATTTGGCGACCAGTTTCTATATTCGCCTTAATTTTTTAAATGCTATTCTTCTTGAGGATTATATTCTGATTTAAGTTCTGGGTTTTATTTGCAGGCTTGTGGTCAGTCTTGTTTACCCTCTGTAAGTGTGCCTTCTACTTCTTTATTCTTTTGATTTAGGGAAATTGTACTGTACCCACGTTGCAATTTTGATTTTACCTTTTCTAACTTTCCTGCATATGTATCTATTAGATTGGTTTAAGATTTTGGTCCCCTGTAATGGGTGCTTGTATTTTACTTGTTTGAGCTCACCTTTGCCAAAGTCATCGAATGGTAAAGTAAAATGGTTTGCTGCATTAGATGTGTACCATAATTCATATTTTGAGTTTTAGACTTTTAGTTTTTTATTTTATTTTATTTGGATTTTCTTGTTCTCTTTAAACTATCCCCGATGGTTTGTCACAAAATTCACACTTTTGCAAACACATAAAATGTCACAAGTAAACTTGTACACTTCATCTGAACCCATAGCTATCACTTTACTCTTTATTAGAGAATGTAGTTTCTAAATATATGGGCCAAAGTTCGTTCTCTCAATATCCTGATGCACCTATTCCATTATGTAAACTTGTGGATTCCATTGTTACTTACCAAAAAATAATTAAAAGAAAACATACGGAGCTATCCACATATTCGCATCGATGATTTTTTCAGTAGTCTCTCCTAAGGATCTTATGCTTCTTATCCTCTCAGTCGTTTCATTCTAGAGGTTTTCAATTTTCAAATATCTCCAAGTCTCGTAGATTTGGGTTGTTATATTATGGTTAGTAAACTTTGTTCTGCGGGAATTCTTTATGATTTATGGCTTCTTTATTCACAATGTACTTTAGTGTTGTGCAGATACAGAGTCTAATCTAACCCTTTGTGGCAGGATTCCTATCTGGTCATATGCGAAGTTGATTTTTACCTGCTGGCTAGTCATCCCATACTTCAGTGGGGCTGCATATGTTTATGAGCATTATTTGAGACCTTTCTTTCTCAACCCTCAGACCTTTCTGGCTGCATCTGTTAGTGTTTGATTGATCTGGGAAATATAAATTTTGGTGATCGTTTTGATCTTTTATTATCATAGTTGTTCTTTCATTGTATTGAGATTATTCCTCCTATATTTTATAATGGATGCTCCAGCAAAGTATTGGACATATTTGGATGCTCAAGTGTTTGTAAAGAGTACTTCTGCTCTTTGTCTTGCAAAAATTGTAGAGATGTAGTTACGGAACTGACCTAGTTGTAATCTAGCACCAAATAGAAAAATGGATCCTTATTTTTTAAATTTTTCTGCAAGCTATCCTTTCTACTCTGCTGCTACAATTGAATCTCTTAGTTTGTTTGCTAGTGATATTGCTTTGTGGTTCTTTTCATGACAACAGTATTTTGTCAGAGGGCTTCATATGCAGATGAGTTGTGTAGATCTTTATCATTTTATATTCTTCCCTATGGACTTGGAATTTCTAAGAAATGCACACTTGTTTTGTTGCTGACTCTGTTGGCATGTAAGATTAGTTGTTTGATAGTTTCTCACCTAGTGATTTCTTACTAGTTGCAGATATAAATCTGGTACTGGCAGTTAAAGTTTTGACGTCGGAGATAATAGTGAATCAGCTTTCACCAGGTAGGCTTCATGCCTTATAGAATATGCTTGTTTCTATTGAATTTCTATAGAATCAGCTTTGTAGTTTCTCTTAAGTTTGTGGCAGATGGGGTTGTTTTTGGGTTTAGTTCTCATGGTCTGTGACTCTGTTAAGCATGCTTGTCTGGCAGAATATTTAGTTTTAGTCATAGTGGTTTAGTGACTTAAAAAGCTATTATGTTAATATATAATGTCAGACTTGAAAAAGAATACATAACTTGGATAACTGCCAATTTTGATTTGAAATTTGATCATATTATTAATTAGCGATCCCAACCAAAAACAGAGAGTACCTAGATAAACTTTTAATAAACCAGTAATTTCAGTCACAGGGCTTGGCACTTGTAAAAGTAAGTTGCCAATTTTCAAAGCTGAAGATATGATTTTACAATGTCAGTTTGGATTAACATGGTGCTTATACTATTTGTGTGAGAATTTTTGCCTAAATATTGCAGCTTGCATCTACTATGTTGTTTGCGGAATTTTTTTTCCTATATATTGCTCTCATATGATGCTTGCCTATTTATTCGTTAGCTTCTTTCTGCAGATAAAGTGATTGCAGCAATTGATTCAAAAAAGGTTGATTCAGCAATTGATTCAGGAGTCATTTGGTTTTTAAACCTGGTGTTGACATTGCAGCTTATGCGGAGCAACTACCGTGGGTTTATGCCATCACAAACTGTTGAAAAGACTAATCAATTTTGTAGTGTGGATATAGAATGTAAACTTAGATATAAGACAAAACCAGTAGTTTTTTATTTTTGAATTGTAATTAGTTGATCATTTGTTTGTTTTGATATTAGAACCGAGTATATATTTTCGCTTGTAAATACAGATATTCTATTTACATATTAATGTATATGATCATTAAATTAATGTATTAAAATTTGTGTTTTGTAAAATTTTACAATATAAAATATCATATGTTGTATTGAAATTTAGAAATTATTCATTTTATTACATTTTTAAATAAAAATGACTTTTAGTGGGGAAAAATTTCGCCACTAAAAGTCATTTTTTTCGCCACTAAAGGTCTTACTTTTAGTGGCGAAATCAATTTCGCCACTAAAAATGACATTCAGTGGCGAAAATAATTACTTTAGTGGCGAAACTTTCGCCACTAAAAGTGAATTTTCAGTGGCGAAAATTATTTCGCCACTAAAAATGAACATTCAGTGGCGAAAAAAATATACTTTTAGTGGCGAATTAAATTTTCGCCACTAATACCTTTTGTGTCGCACTTTCAGTGGCGAAATAGTGGCGAAATATAATTTCGCCACTAATAGTTTTAGTGGCGAAATAATAGCTTTTAGTGGCGAAAATTGTCGCCACTAAAAGTCAATTTTGTTGTAGTTACTTGAATGAGAGGCATTTTATTTGAAAATATATAATGCTGCTAATCAGGAGTAACAGTAAGTGAATGCAATGTCAATGAGCTACGTGGCATGCATGCATGTGATATAATTTAAAACATTCAATGCAAGAAGAATAAGGAAACTTTCCTTTTGTCTCACCAGTAATAGATTTACATAATTACATTATACACCAAAGGTAACTGAGTAAGACTGTAATTGACTTAGGAGTCCGAGGCAGATGCTGAAGACGTTGGTTGAAGGAGAAAAATACCATGTTCTGAAAACCGGACAGGATCGGACCGGTCGGTTGAATCGATTGAATCAGGAATTGGTCATGAGTCCGGTTCGTTTAAGTCTTATAAGCCAGACGTCTAAAAAACCGGTCAAAATTGACGAATAAGACTCGATCGATTCCTTTTTTAAATTAAAATTTAATATTTAATATTCTTTTATAATTTTTAATTAACAAAAAATATTTATGATATCATCCAGATTTACTGATTCAATCAAAATGGTTCAACCGGTCGAATCAATAACCCATTAAACCTTTTAGATTACCGATCGGGTTATGAAAACACAGTAAAAATATATAATAAAAATTTACTCTATATAAGAATTCATTTATGTTATATGAAACTGCTAAAATACTTAAAACTAGGACTTAAGAATATATATTGTGACAATTTAGTAAATATCATTTAATTTTATGATAATTTATTAAATATCATTTAATTTAGAGATATTTTTCAAAAATTTACGTATCGCGATGTTTGGTCACCACCACCTTCCGTCATTATTTAGAGTAGCTCTTTTGATAGGTTAGAAGATCATACATATCACGATAGTGAAGTATTAACTTGTTATTCGTTTCGTCACAGGTTCGAATCATCATTATATGTTTTCCCAAAAGTTTATTGGTAGCGAAGACCTTAATGGTTTGCTTGAATATGAAGTAAAACATCTTGACCTATATATCGCATTCAAGCTTTACATAATAGATTTACATAATTACATTATACACCAAAGGCAACTGAGTAAGACAGTAATCGACTTAGGAATCTGAGGCAGATGCTGAAGACGTTGGTTGCAGGAGAAAAATACCATGTTCTGAAAACCGGACAGGATCGGACCGGTCGGTTGAATCGATAATCGATTATGAGTCCGGTCCATTTAAACCTTATAAATCGGACGTCTAAAAAACTGGTCAAAACCGATGAATAAGACCCGTCCGATTCATTTTTTAAATCAAAAATTAAAATTTAATATTCTTTGTATAATTATTAATTAACTAGAATTATTTATGACATAATCCGAAGTTACCGGTTCAATCGGAATAGTTCAACCGGTCGAAGCAGTGACCCATCAAACCTTTTAGATTACCGATCCGATTATGAAAATACTATAAAAATATATAATAAAAAATTAAAATAGAAATTTACTCTAAATAAGAATTCATTTATTTTATGAGACTACTAAAATACTTAAAACTAGGACTTAACGAGTATATATTGTGACAATTTAGTAAATATCATTTAATTTTATGATAATTTATTAAATATCATTTAATTACATATCAACTATCATTAATATCATATCTATCAATATTAATTACATATCAACTAACAACTAACATTAATATCATATCTTTGACATCTCCCTCAAACTCAAGATGGTAGTGAGGAAACCAGATTAAGTTTGGAAACGAGGGTTGTGTAACGGCCAGGGAGAAAAGACTTGGTGAATATATCAACTATTTGATCATCAGAGCGTAGATACACCTGTTTGGAGACAGAGACAAGGAGATAAGACTTGTTTTGAGACAGACAATGAGGTAAGACCTATTTGGAGATACAGACAATGAGATAAGACCTGTTTGGAGACATAGACAATAAGATAAGACTTGTTTGGAGACAAAGACAAGGAAATAAGACCTGTTTGGAGACATGGACAAGAAGATATCCAGAGATCGGAACTCAGGCGTCTGATACCATGTGAGAAACCGAAATAGGAGAGATGAAGAAAAATATACTAGTTTTCTTGATTTTAATATGAATTACAAATTGATTTTATATAGACATTACAAAAGGATCAATATTAATTACATATCAACTAACAACTAACATTAATATATCTATCAATATTAATTACATATCAACTAACAACTAATATTAATATCATATCTTTGACATCGTCGATTGTATGTATGGACTGTTCGTAGAACGGGTGATAAATTAAATTTTTTTTTTTTGTTATTGTTCTTCTTATTGTTAATGCTAATTGCAAAGAATATAACTTTTGGAAAGATTGTGTAAACATTTATGTTAAGGAGGAAAATATCAAAAGTAAAAGCAGCTTCTAAATAAGCAAGTAATATTAGAGGGGTTAGCTTCAACCTGAAGATTTTCCATATCTGAAAGAATGTTACTTGAATGAGAGGCATTTTATTTGAAAATATATATTGCTGCTAATCAGAAATAACAGAGACTGAATGCAATGTCAATGAGCTACGTGGCAGGCATGCATGTGATATAATTTAAAACTTTCAATACAAGAAGAATAAGGAAACTTCCCTTTTGTCTCACCAGTAATAGATTTACATACATAATTACATTATACACCAAAGGTAACTTAGTAAGACAGTAATCGACTTAGGAGTCCGAGGCAGATGCTGAAGACGTTGGTTGCAGGAGAAAAATACCATGTTCTCAAAATCGAACAGGATCGGATCGGATTGGTCGGTTGAATCGATTGAATCGGAAATCGATCATGAGTTCGGTTTATAAATCGGATGTCTAAAAAATCGGTCAAAACCGACGAATAAGACGGAATTCGAATTCTGTTTCAATAGATAGAGACGGATTCTTAAATCTGTCGTTATTCCGTCGGTTTTTTTCCCGCTATTTCAATCCCGCCACTATTAGTTACAGAATTTTTTCCCGTCGCTAAATTTCGTAGCTAATGTTGTAATCCATTTCAATTCCGTCGCTATTCCGTTTCTAAATGTTGAAACGGATTTTTCCGTCGCTAATTCTGTATTTTCTTGTGTAGTGCTGATAAGTGCATGAAAATGTACTTTGAAACATCACTTATCTAGGCTTATTGTTAAGTATTTAGTTATATATTTTATATTTTATCACATAATTTTGATTGTTATATTAATTTAGAAATATTTATTATTTACACTAATTTAGTGATTTTTATTTATAGGAATATTAATACATGAATCATAGGACAATTACAAGTGTTTAGGGATGCATAGGACGTACACGGGAGCCGAAAACGCGAAGAGCAAAGATCGCGGCGCCACAATCCCATACAAAATCCAGGGAGTAAGGCGCCACGGCGCCATTTGCTGAGAAAGTGGGAAAGATGGCGTGAGAAGCAATAAACAAATAAAAAAGAATAAGACAACAACGTGGGGCCGAAATCTTTGACAAAAAATGAATGAAGACTTTGAATTGGAAAAGATATTGACGTGGGCCCAAGCTTGGTGTTTTCTTTTACAAAATAAACAAAGTTGACAAGGAATTGAAGATGACGCACGTGGGCCTTCTATGTGTTTTGTTGTTGATTTTACAAAAATAATTGACCAAATCAAAGGGTAGCCACATGGGCATTAGGGTTCTGTTTTTGCTCATTATAAAAGACCATGCATAATTAAGAAAAGAGAGGCAGTGGCCGAGAGCCAAGTGAAAAAGAAATCAGAGCGTAAAATCGGGATACGAAGCCATGATGATTCAGAACAATACTTCTCTCCAATTTCAGGCTATTTCTATTTCTTTTATGAGGAACTAATCATCTAGGCAAAGATATGGATGAACTCTTGTGTTGGATTTTATTATTTATGTTTTTGATTCAAACGAACCTTTTAATCGTTTAATAAATTGATGTTTATTATTTTCTATTATCTTTAGATTTATTAATCCAGAAATTATGTTTTGTCAAATCCCATATAGATCCAGTCATGCTTCTTCTATGTGTGGTTTGCGAATTTAATTGTGACTGGTAAAAGTCGTTTTATGTGTTGGTCTTCTGCTGCAGTATTGCCTGAGGGTATATTGTCGACGTTAGAAAGCTCGTAACGATGACTTTTGTGTGCTATTAACATAGAGAAAATAATCATTAATTACCTTTGATTTTGAATATGTGTAGAATTGAATATCTTACGGTTGTTGGTTTGGGATGTGAAACCTTCAATTGTGTAATAAAATGAATCAATAACTAAATATAGGAGTTCGATGCAAGAGGGATTCCCGAAGCTTTGTCATATCTCTCTGCCATTATCTTTTCATTATCTTTTCATTATTTTATTTATCTTTAATTCAATTACCAATTTTCATCATTTTATTTATTAAGTTACCGTTAACGTTTGTGTTTGAGTAAATTAGTTCCTGTAACCATCTCTCTGAGGAATCGACACCCCAACTATACTGCAACAACCGCGAGTTATTTTTGGGCGTAATCAAAATTTGGCGCCGTTGCCGGGGAGACGGTTTACAAGCAAAAAGACCAGGTTTGCTTAGTCAACAACGAAGCGGTAACTTCGTTCCATTTTTTTAGTATTTTATTTTATTTTATTCTTAGTTTATGTTTTGCCTATTTATTTTCTTTTTAATTTTTTTTGTGTTTATTTTATTTTATTTTTAGTTTTAGTAGACTTTAATTTTTAGTTTCATTTATTTTATTTTATTTTTATTAGTTGTGTTGGAGAGCATGTCTAGATTTATGGATCAATTGGGTAGATTTGCTAGAATAGAACAAGAAGATTTAGAGTCAGATCCAGATAATATATTTGAGAACCTTTTTACTACACCATCTAGATCTAGCAGACATACCATGAGTGAATACGAGAGACCACCTAGGATGACTCTTGAAGAGTACCGCCACCCAACTCGCACAGCTATACCATCGTGCATAATTTTTCCCCTTAACACACCACACATAGATTTTAGGCCTGAAATGATACAGTATCTTCCAAATTTTCACGATCTTGAGAGCGAAAATCCTTATGTGCATATTAGGGAGTTTGAAGAGGTAGTAGCAACCTTTCATGACTGGTTTGGAACCACTGACACAATTAGACTTAAGTTCTTCCCTTTTACCCTTAAGGATAGAGCTAAGAGCTGGTTGTATTATTTAAGACCTAAGTCAATAGGATAGTGGGGCGAGATGACCCAAGCATTCTTCGACAAATACTTCCCACACCATAAGACGAATGCCCTAAAAAGAAAAATATCCACCTTCTCCCAGCGAGACAGTGAGACTCTTTATGAAACGTGGGAGAGGTATAAGGAGTTGTTAGCTAGTTTCCCCCACCATGGATATGAGAGTTGGCGTTTAGTAAGTTATTTCTATGATGGACTAACCCCTAGGGAGCGCCAATTCGTAGAGATAATGTGCAATGGCGAGTTTACCCGAAAGGACCCTGATGAGGCACTCGAGTATTTAGATGACCTAGCTAAGAAATCTCATATTTGGACTGGACCCAATGCCGTAGATAACACTGATTTGACACACACTTTTTCTAGCAGAAGCCTACAACACTTTAGGGAAGATGATAGCCTTAAGACACAAGTTGAGCTGTTAACTAGACAGATATGAGCCTTAATAGCCAAAGACAGCAAGACAATGCATTCAGTAGCCCCGCTAGAATCCCAAGAGTGTCCCGTGTACAGTGAGATGAGGGGTACAAATGAGGAAAACTACAATACTTTAGGGATGTGCCAGAAGCCTTATACACCATATCCAGATACCTATAATCCTAGTTGGCAGAACCATCCCAATGTTAGTTGGAGGCAGGAGTCTTATCAGCCTACCCAGACACCACAACCTAGGAGTTACAATACCCCACAGTATCACACACCTGCCATTCCTAGGAATTCTTTAGAGGATATTATGCAAGCATTCATAGAAGCCCAGAATAAAACCAATCAAAGGATTGAGTCATTGATAGCTCAGGTAGCTGAAGACTAAAAGGAAAGTCAACTCTCTAAATTGACTAATGACCTGAGTGTGCAAGAACAAGGAAAATTCTCATCTCAGGCTCAACCAAATCCACAAGGGCAACCCATAGCACAGACTGATCATGAAGTATCCAGTATAAGAGGTGTTGATGTCATAATCACTAGGAGCGGTAAAGATGTAGGAATGCAGAATACCTCCAACATTATAGATGACCCCAAGGATAGTAGTGCATATACCCATCAGGAAGAACAAGTGCCATCGTTTCAAATTAGAGTACCTTTCCCACAAGCACTTAGGCCCACAATGAGAGTTTCAGTTCCAAATGTTGAAAAACAATCACAGGGTGAGGGTGAGTGTCATTACTCATACATGCTAGAAGTAGTTCTACCGGAAATAGTGTCTTTACAACCTGAAACAAATCCCCCTGAACTAAAATTGGTCCCAAAGAACCAAAAAATGAGGAAAATGAGAGTTAATTGCTCAATTAAAGATGATACCTATGAGATTAAAAAGAACATTGAGCGAATCTTTCCTCATGTGCAGTACCAAATTTCAGCCACCAGATCATGGAGGATCAGTGGATAAACTGCCACAGCTAGACAAGCATTCTCTCCCGTGCCTTCATCAGTATGCTAGATGGAAGCCGCCATGAACAACTTGAGTGCTTGCGTCTGGCTGAAGACGTTAAACTTAGCACTAGCGGGGAGGCAACCCTTGCTTCTGTATTTTATTTTAATTTATTTATTTTATTTTCTTTAGTTTTACTTTATTGTGTGCTAATTACATGTTTTATTTTTATTGTTTGCACGAGTGTTTATGCAGGAGTTAGCACAACCTACACAGCCACACAGCCAAAGTCTCACCAGTAGGAATCTGATCAACTCCGCGCCTGGTAGTGTTGTTCCTTAATTCTTTTTCTTTATATTTATCTTACATTGAGGACAATGCAAGTTTTAAGTGTGGGGGTGTGTATGCATGCGCATAACTTGTCTTGAATACATTTGTTTTTTAAAAAATTGATTGTTTTGTTTGTTTTTAGTCCTTGATAGTTAAACATAGTTCCTATGATGACATTGTTTGTGTTAGGATGAAATCTTAGAAACGATAAGTCATTTAATGCACTTTTATCTGATGCTTTGAGTAGTTTATCTATGTTAGACTCGTAAGCACTTAATTATGGGTTTTTAGCAGTGAAAGCCTGAGTAGTTAACAAAGTGACTAGTTGAAAAAATTGCATGTCAATGAATGACCGTTTGCTTAGATGTCTATCCTGATTTGCTTGTGTTATAACGTATGGTATGGTTGAAATTAAAAGAAAAAGTCTCTAAAGAACAAAAATAAACCACCTATAACCGATAAGCGTGAAGCTACCCATGGGCGAGTATTAGGACCACCATGAGGAGAAATGCTACCTTAAAGGGTAGGTGTGTTGAAAAAAAAAAGAAAAATGCAAATAGAAGAAAATGAAAAGTGAGACAAAAGAGAAAGAAAAAAGAGAAATCATATCATATTTAACACACATAAAAGCAACTACAGAGCTTAATTGAGATATCTAGGTTGGTTAGACCCATCGACCTCGATTTTTAAACGAAATCATTGAGTTGGCTTACCTAGGAATAAAGCTGTGAACAAACTTTTACACACACACATTGTGAGTCTTGCTTAGATAATTTATTCAAAGACTCAGATTTGAGTTACGTTGAGTACTTTGAAGGTTCTCTGATTTCATTACTAAGCATTCTTTGAGGACAAAATTATGTGAAACTATTAGGACTACTTAATTTTTATTTTTGCATGACTGTGTGTTTTGAATGACGTTTGTGGGTGTCGTCGCTGTAAGTCCTCACGAGACTATAACTCGTCCACTAGAGACACCTACGGGTTTAAAGGTTTGTTGCATAAGCTAAATGCAATCGTGATCCCTACGAAAGTGGCTTAGATTATTTCTTATTTATTTAGTTTTATTTTATTTTTCGCTTGAATTGCTAGGGACTGGCAATAAGCTGGTTGGGGGTTGTGATAAGTGCATGAAAATGTACTTTGAAACATCACTTATCTAGGCTTATTGTTAAGTATTTAGTTATATATTTTATATTTTATCACATAATTTTGATTGTTATATTAATTTAGAAATATTTATTATTTACACTAATTTAGTGATTTTTATTTGTAGGAATATTAATACATAAATCATGATATAATTGTAAAAGTTTAGGGATGCATAGGACGCACACGGGAGCCAAAAACGCGAAGAGCAAAGATTGAACTGGCGCCGCGCGCCACAATCCCATACAAAATCCAGGGAGTAAGGTGCCACGGCGCCATTTGCTGAGAAAGTGGGAAAGATGGCGTGAGAAGCAATAAACAAATAAAAAAGAATAAGACAACAACGTGGGGCCGAAATCTTTGACCAAAAGAATGAATGAAGACTTTGAATTGGAAAAGATATTGACGTGGGCCCAAGCTTGGTGTTTTCTTTTACAAAATAAACAAAGTTGACAAGGAATTGAAGATGACCATGCATAATTAAGAAAAGAGAGGCAGTGGCCGAGAGCCAAGTGAAAAAGAAATCAGAGCGTAAAATCGGGATACGGAGCCATGATGATTCAGAACAATATTTCTCTCCAATTCAGGCTATTTCTATTTCTTTTATGAGGAACTAATCCTCGGATTTTATTATTTATGTTTTTGATTCCTACGAACCTTTTAATCGTTTAATAAATTGATGTTTATTATTTTCTATTATCTTTAGATTTATTAATCCAGAAATTATGTTTTGTCAAATCCCATATAGATCCAGTCATGCTTCTTCTATGTGTGGCTTGCGAATTTAATTGTGACTGGTAAAAGTCGTTTTATGTGTTGGTCTTCTGCTGCAGTATTGCCTGAGTGTATATTGTCGACGTTAGATAGCTCGTAACGATGACTTTTGTATGCTATTAACATAGAGAAAATAATCATTAATTACCTTTGATTTTGAATATGTGTAGAATTGAATATCTTCCGGTTGTTGGTTTGGGATGTGAAACCTTCAATTGTGTAATAAAATGAATCAATAACTAAATATAGGAGTTCGATGCAAGAGGGATTCCCGAAGCTTTGTCATATCTTTTAATTATCTTTTAATTATTTTATTTATCTTTAATTCAATTACCAATTTTCATAGTTTTATTTATTAAGTTACCGTTAACGTTTTTGTTTGAGTAAATTAGTTCTTGTAACCATCTCTCTGAGGAGTCGACACCCCAACTATACTGCAACAACCGCGAGTTATTTTTTGGCGTAATCAAGTGCATATCACGATAATGAAGTATTAACTTATTATATGTTTCATCACATGTTCGAATCATCATTATGTTTTCGCAAAAGTTTATTGGTAGCGAAGACCTTAATGGTTTGCTTGAACATGAAGTAAAACATCTTGACCTATATATCGCATTCAAGCTTTGAATTTACATTCATTTTGTCTTGATCAATAGTTCAAATTGACGCAGAACACTAACACTGTCCAACATTTTATGCAAGTAATGTCAATAATAATTAAATTTCAACTAGTGCTTGTCGGGTGAATTGAATTTTCAGTCACAATCTTTCTGACGATTTAAAAGAAACCTAAGGCTCCATTCACATTTGCAAATTAACAGTACTGATAGTCACACAAAAATTAACATAAAAAACCACAAATACACAAAAGATATTTAAAATTTAATTAAAAAGATAAATAATTTTATTTATTTTTTAGTATTTTTGGAATATGATTACTAAATGGACTATGAATGTAATGACTTGCACCACTAATCAAATATGATATTATATTTTCCCTCACAGTAAGGGATGACAAAAAAAGCTCACGTATGGTAGATCAAGTCGGGCATAGACAAATTATTTGGACCCTATGAAGCTTGGTAAAAAAGCTATGGCATGAGTAATATATATTAAAAAATATTTTTTAAATTAAATATATATTTTTGATTTTAAATACATATATTTATAATTAAATTTTTAAATCTCCATTCAAAATACCCCTAAAATATTTAAATTTTTACTTTTTTAAGTATTCAAAAAAAATTTAAAAATTACTAAAAAGGAAAAATATATTATTTAAAGGCCCGAGCCCTGTCAGCCTCAAGCTCAGCTTTCTTCCGGCCTGACTCGGAAGTAAATAGATTTTAGTCTACTTATCAAAACTGCCTGAAAATTTACAATAATTACTCACAGTTTTATTCTTAACATGAATCATAAACACACTTAAAACACGTACTCTCGTTAAAAAAAATTTCACTACTTATAAACGCGTCACCAACAAACAGAAAAATTGATTAACACCTCTCCATACACGAAGGATGTAGTAGTTGTACGGTGAAATGTGGGCACATAACACTTTATTCACCTGAAAATGTGTACTTTGAGCCCTATCAACTCATTGTGTTCTTCAAGCAATCAGCTTAAAGCATCCTCCCTAGTGGTCTCATGCCACCTTTGATTCGAGCTAAACTCATATTTGTTTTTGAACCTTACAAGTTAGAGATGCTCTAAAGTTCAAATTTATTTTCACGTCTAAAACTTGTAATGTCAAAGTATATAGATTGATTAAAAACACTATGAATTTGTGAGATTGTCTAATCTAGATTGAAGAGATCTCATAAATTATTGTACCATTTAGTATAGACTTTGGTTCACTTATAAACTTGTTTATAATCTCAGTTCAATACTTATAAGTTATCTTATATTTTCAATCAATACTTTCTACCAAACGGTACTTAAATCTTCTTTGTTTGGTTATTTCTTCAACTTTCCTCATCACACACTACAGTCAATTCATATCTTCAACTTTCCTCTCACCTCTAGGCTCTTGGGCCTATCTATCCATTTGATTGGATAGTACTACAATACCTTCCAACCTTTCTCGCGATAAAGGTGTAGGCATTGCATTTTTGCATATCAGCCCAATGATGAGCCTCGAATGGAGGCACTACTTTTTAGTTGCGGAAGTTGCGGAAAACGGTCGTCGAAAAGGGAAAGTCAAGAGTTGACACATTTTGGTTTTGATTCGCTTAGTTCGCTCGGAGCACACTTGTTGAATCTTCATTTTTATGTATATCTTTCGCCCGAAATCACCGCAAACCACTCTAAGCCCACCTAAACACCTAAACCCACATCCAAAGCCCATGAAACCAAAATAAATCAAACACCAAGCCCACCATCCATTAGGCCCACGCCCATGACACTAAAATTACCCCTCCTTACACTATTCAAACATGATTTACCCATCTACCAAACTTACTTTAACCATTCCACCCCACTTTGACAAAATAATAAACAAATAACAAACACATAATTCAAACCCACACCTCACTCATTCAAACCCACACTTCACTTATTCTCACCCATACCTCACTCATTCAAACACACACCTCACTCATTTAAACCCATACCTCACTCATTCACACCCACACCTCCACTATCCCATTTGCCTATATAAACCATCATTTTCCACCTTAGAACCCCTGGCACATATCAATACACATCAAGCAAAAATACCAAGCAAACACTTAGCATTTGGAAGAACAAAAACTGCTCTCCATCCTCCCTAGAAGTCACGCCAATTCTGCCCTCCAAGTCAGCCTTCATTTTGTCGTCCAAGCTTCCTCCATCTTGCCTCTATTGTTCATGCCATTTAGCCGCTGAAATAGGCTCCCATTCCATCCCCATTCTCACGCTAATTCTGACTCCATTCCAGCCCCACACTGACACCACAAACCAGCAGCAAACAGCTCTCATTCCAGCAGCTCAAACACGCCAAACAGTCCACTTTCACATGCCAAACAGCCCCTAAATTAAGCCTGCAGTTCACGCCACTTTCCCCCCTGGAAATTGCACCCAAATCACTCTAATTTTAGCCCCCAAACCAGTGAATAAACTACCCTAAACACCCTCCAAAATTCGCCCAAAACAGCAGCTCAAAAGCACTCAAAACAGTCCCTAAAGTCATCAAAACAGTGAGCAAAAAACTGCACTTGAAGATCCTTGAGCAAACCGAGCAAACGGCAGTCCAACGCCTCTCAAAAATCACCAAAATCGACCTTAATCCACTGCCAATCAGTGAGCCGAGTGTGGAGGCTTGAATCGCAGCGAAACGAAGTGGAACAGCGGATGAAACAGTGAAACAGTGAGCAAAACGTCGAACTAGTGAACCGGTGAAATCGTGGTGACTTAGCCCTTCCGACGGCCGTATAACGCACCTCCGAAGAACGACACAAAAGGTTAGACCTGAGGGCACCTATTACTAAATTTATTTACATGAAATAATGGTTTAAAAATGTATTTTATGGTATTTTAGCATGAGTAGTTAACTTGGCATGTTGTTGGAATTGGCTCACATGAAATAATGGCTTAAAAAAATGTATTTTATGTGTTTAATGTGTTTAGTATGTTGTATTAAATTTATTTACTTGAAATAATGATTTAGGAAACATATTTTTATGTGTTTAGTATGAATGATTAGCTTGACATGTCGTTTAGGATTAATTCACATGAATTAATGGCTTAGAATGGTTATTTGAGCATGTTATTTAGAACTAGTTCACGTTAAATAATGAATTGGTGTATGATTTGATTTTGGGTGAATGAAATATGTGTTCTTTCTTGTGGTATATTGGATGGAAACCCGGATATAAATTCCATAGCCGAATCTGAATGGACGGTATTATGGGTTGCACTCGGGATACAATGTCCCGTACCACTTGAGGGATTCATGTATTTCATTTCATCCAACTTGTATTTGAGCATGATTAGGCCATTATAATGTTGTTTTTTTATTTCAAGCATGTTATATTTATTTACCTTTTATATGAGGAATTTAAGTTAAGGTATGTTTAGATTACTATGTATGTAGCATGTTTGATGTGTGATGCTGAATGTTTGCCGTTATGAAAAGTTTATTGTTGAAGCATGCAAACCTAGAATTTAGACTACTTTGACCAACATGTATGTTGAGTAGACTTGGTTAATATTGCACAAATCCATTCATTACAAACGACATAAGTAAGGGACCATTCCGAACCCAACGGTTTGAGGTCTTCCCTTGCGAGGGGTGAGTGCGGCCTTAAATCATTTTCCCGGTTCACACCGGGTGGCGACTCCATTATTCTCCGGTTTAGTCCCCCGTGGGCTACTCCGTACTCCAACTAGGCCCTGAGTCTAGAACAGCATGCGTCGCCCAGTTTCTGTGTTCTACAGTCTGGCGACTCCACTGGGGATAGAGAATCGGCCCCGAAATAATGTATTGTAATGTTTGTGATTTGTGCTTTAAATTAACCATGTCTACTGTGGGTTTAGAGAGTTTAATCAAAGGTGTTATTAAGGCCAGGTGATGGTTTGGTGTCTTCCTTCACTCACTACCTTTCTATAAGGAAAAGTTGTGAAGGCACCTGGATAATCATTCACCCGTAGCTCATTGTG
>SKCR01010352.1:0-22513 GCA_019454045.1 Zanthoxylum bungeanum | reverse complement strand
CAGAATTAGAAAATATTTTCTCTTTTCAAAGTTGTAGATCTTTGAGTCTTCTTTAATTTGAACTTGAATCAGCTGAATCCAATATTGAGTAAAATATAAAAAGATATGCCAAAATACGACAGATGCGCAAAACTGGAATTCCAAAACTGCACTTCGTCAAAACGCCCCCTTTCAAGTTTTCCAATCTCCAAAATTAAAATATCAAGTCCATAATTGCCCTTATTTGACCCATATTTCGTCCTAAATGATTTCATTAAGTCCCAATATTATTTTATCTGCAAAATAAACTAAAACACATCAAACGTTTCATCAAACCCGTGAAACTAAACAAAAAATATTAAGTTAAAGGGGCGGTAAATATTGATATATTTTCCGCTCATCAGGCACTCTGGGGGTGTGTGGCCCATTTCAGATCAGTTTCGGGCAAGGCCCACATCAGTATCAGCATGGGGGCGAGGCCAATATCAGTTCAGTATGGGGATAGGCCTATATCAGTATCAGTTTTGGGGGCGAGGCCCATATCAGTAACAGTTCGGGGGGACGAGGCCCATATCGTTATCAGTATCAGTCTTGCGGGGGTATGACACTCTGGGGGCGGGACCCACATCCTTATCAGAATCAGTCCTGCTTGGTATGGCACTCTGGGGGCGACGCCCGCATCACATCAGTATCAGTCTGGGGGCGAGACCCACATCAGTATCAGTATGCGGGCGAGGCCCACATCAGTATCAGTCTGCGGGCGAGGCCCACATTTGTATCAGTCTGCGACGAGGCCCATATCAGTACCGATTTTGGGCGAGGCCCACATCTACATCAGTATCAGTTTTTGGGGATGAGACCCAAGGTCGAGGCCCACAGCAGTATCGGTTTCAGGGATGAGTCTCAGGGCCGAGGCCTACGTCGTCATCAGTATCAGTTGTAGGGATGAGTCCCAGGGTCGAGGCCCACAGTAGTATCAGTTTCAGGGATGAGTCTCAGGGCCGAGGCCTACGTCATCATCAGTATCAGTTTTGGGGATGAGTCCCAGGGTTGAGGCCCGCAACAGCATCATTATCAGTTTTGGGGATGAGTCCCAGGATCGAGACCACGTCATCATCAATATCAGTTTTAGGGATGAGTCCCAGGGTCGAGACCCACATCAACATCAGTAGCAGTTTGGAGATGCGTCCCAGGGTTGTAACCACTTCATCAGTATCAGCAGATTTGGGGATGCGTCCCAGGGTTGTACCCACTTCTTCAGCATCAACAGTTTTGGGGATGCGTCCCAAGGTCGAGGCCCACATCATATCAGTAGTTTTTAGGATGCGTCCCAGGGTTGTAACCACTTCATCAGTATCAGCAGTTTTGGGGATGCGTCCTAGAGTTGTACCCACGTCTTCAGTATCAGCAGTTTTGGGGATGCGTCCCAAGGTGGAGGCCCATATTATATCAGTAGTTTTGGGGATGCGTCCCATGGTTGTAACCCACTTCATCAGTATCAGCAATTTTGGGGATGCGTCCCAAGGTTGAGGCCCATATTTTATCAGCATTTTGGGGATGCATCCCAGGGTTGTAAACCCATATCATCAGTAATTTTTGGGATGCGTCCCAGGGTCGAGGCCCATTTTGGTAATGTTATCGGGATGCGTCCCAGGGCCGTGAGCCCTCGTTGTCGGTAGCAGTTATCGGGATTCGTCCCAGGGCCGTTGGCCCCATGCACCTTTAGTTTTGGGGATGCGTCACAGGGTCGAGGCCATTTTGGCAATGTTATCGGGATGCGTCCCAGGGCCGTGAGCCCCCGTTGTTGGTTGCAGTTATCGGGATGCATCCCAGGGCCGTTGGCCCCCTGCACCTTTAGTTTGGGATGGTCCCAGGGTCGAGGCCTATTTTGTCAGCGGTATTGGGATGCGTCCCAGGTTCGAGGCCCACACATCAGTTGCAGTTATTGGGATCCGTCCCAGGATCGAGGTCCACTGCATCATCAGCTCAACGGAGCATCAGGCAAGTCAGGAGACAGCTGGCGAGCCAGGTAAGTGAAAATGCGTTGCATAACTTTGATAGGATTGTTCTTATCACACACTACACAAGTCCCATCAAAGTGGGGGCGACTGTAGGCACTGTATTTTTGCATGTAAGACCCGATGATGAGTCTCATTGGAGGCATTACCTTTTAAGTCGCGGGGGGAGCCGCGGGAAACGGACGTCGAAAGGGAAAAAGTCTTTTTTGTTGATTCGCTGGAGTAGCTTCGGGTCGCTTGTTGGACCTCCGTTTTAAAACACACCCTTAGCCCAATAAACACACACCAAGCCCATCTCACCCAAGCCCAATCCAAAAAAATAATTAAAACATTAAAATACATGTCACAAATAAATTAACTTAAAGCTAATTAAATTAAATTAAATTAAAATCCAATTAAGTTAAATTCCAAAATTAAAATAAATCACTTCCAAATTTAATAAATCACTCACCAATTTAAAGTATTTACCCACCTAATTACAAATATCATTTCCTTTAATAAACCAAATCAAAATCCATCCCTTTTTAATTAATTTTCTTTCTTAACCCATGTAAACCCTACCTTGCAACTATATAAACAACAACAATCCTAACCCTAGAGGGAGGGGAAGACACAACTCTCATTCACGGCAAATACAAGAAAAACAAAACAAAACCCTAGATTCATCACCCTCATCTTCTTCTTGTTCACACCCTTTCTTATCACATAAAAAAAACCTACGACACACACATTCAGACCAGAAACTGCCCACAAACTAAATAGCCCATCACAATAGACTATTGAAGGCAAACCAAAAAACCCTTAACAGCCCCTCACGTCCCTTACCTCTCGCCATCTCACAAAAATTAAAACTAAAAGACTCCACAGCCGAGACTCACGCCATAACAAATAGCAGCCTTACAGCCATACACGACACTCCATATATCACTAAACACTGCCGCACCACTCAACCTTCAAACACAAGCCACGTCCTCACGCCCATAAACAGCCTCGCACATAGCCCCCATATCCAGACACTCACGGCTCACACAAACAAAGAACCCTACATGCTCTTCATCTCTCTCTTGGACCCACGTTACCTCACGTCCTCACCCTTCAACGCCACCTTCGCACTCCCTGCCGACCAACCCAAAGTAACCAAACAACAAGCCACACAAAGTACTCCCTGTCGACTAACCCAAAGAAGCCAAACAACTTACAGCCTGCACGCGCACTCACCCTCACCCTTCACTCAGCGGAAGCCACAAATCAATGCACAACACCGCACCATTTTGGTTCACGCTAAGTAAGCCACGCCACACTGCCCATGTAACTACCCCTGAACTGCACCCCTTTAAGCCGCAAATCACACCCCTGCAGTGACCAAAAACTGTCCCAAAATCTGACAAATAAACAGTCCAGAATTGTCCCAAAACTGTCCATAAAAAAGTTCAAGAATCACCCAAAATACCGCCCAAAACAGTCCCCAAAACACCCAAAACAGTAGCTTTAACACACCTGAAACAGTGACCGAAAATACAGAGAAAACAGCAGTAAAACGGAATGAAAACGGAGACCAAAATAGCAAAACAGCGAGCTAAGACGTTAATCCAGTGAACCGGAAGATTTGCGGAGTGATAGCCCTTCCGACGCCCGTGAAACGCGAGTCCGAAAGTCGACATAAAAGGTTAGACCTGAGGGTACTTTTCCTATTATTTCCATCTATCTTTTTAATTGTTTTATTCATTTTTATCGCATGAGAGTCGTTTATTGGTGCATGATTGTGGCCCTTGGATAAATAGAAGATATATGTATTGTGGAATGATGTATGTTGTGGCCTTTGAATAAAATGAAAAATGTGTCGCCTCTCGTGGTATACAGGATGGAAACTCGGACATAAATTTCATAGCCGATTCCAAATGGACGGTAGTATGATCTGTACTCGGGATACAACTCCACGTACCACTTGAGTAAACGGCGCATATTTCATTTTATGTTATTTTGATTTGTTTATTATTTGCTACTTGATTTTCGCATCTTATTTGTTTATGTAATGATGAGATAAAGCGCATGGGCTTAGTAAGTACGATTAATTTCCTCTATTTTGAGAGGTTAAAATCCTTTACCACGATGCTTTGCCGCGCCGGATGATGTATATTCGGTTGAATGTGAGGTATACGAAGTCCGATATTGTTGTCTTTATTTTGTTATTGCATCGTGTTATTAGCGCATGGGCTTAGTAAGTGCGATTAAAGGTCCTCTATTTTGAGAGGTTAAAATCCTTTACCACGATGCTTTTCCGCGCCGGATAATGTATATTCGATTGTATGTGAGATATGTTCAATCGGATACACGAAGTCCGATATCATTGTCTTTACTTTTTATATATGTATTGTGTTATTTGCACATGGGCTTAGTAAGTGCGATTAAAGGTCCTCTATTTTGAGAGGTTAAGATCCTTTTCCACGATGCTTTGCCATACCGGATGATGTATATTCGGTTGAATGTGAGATATGTTCAATCGGGTATACGAAGTCCGATATTGTTATATTTGTTTTTATATGCACTATGATGTGATGCGCATGGGCTTAGTAAGTTGGATTAAAGGTCCTCCATTCCGAGGGGTTAAAGAACCTTTACCACTATACTTCGCCGCACCTTTCGTTTCGTTATTAGCTTTTCTTCGTATGTCATCTTCTTGCATAATCATGCATCAAGTTGCATTGCGCATGGGCTTAGTAAGTCGGATTAAAGGTCCTCTATTTCGAGGGGTTAAAATCCTTTACCACGATGCTTTGCCGCGCTTTTAAGCTCGTTATTAATTATTAGGTGTCATCTATTCATCCGTTCATGTATGTGTCATGTTGTTTACTGCATTTTGGAGGTCACTGCTGTAACCCCGTTCGAACGCGTTTCAAAACGCCGCACGAACGCATGGTTTCTGTGTGGTCCTGTTCGAACGCGTTATCAAATGCTATACGAACACGAAACTTCTGTTTACCGTTCGAACGCGTTTACGAACGCTACTCGAATGCACATGTATTTGTTTCATCAGTTCCAGTCCCGTTCGAACGTGTTGTCAAACGTTATACGAACGTGAACCTTCTGTTTACCATTCGAACACGTTTACGAACGCTACACGAACGTGAATATACTGAACTGAGTCATTTTCATCACATGTCATGAATAATTATTTCTTAGGTGATTTCTCTTATATCATGTAATCAATCATATTATTTGTATCCCTGTGTTTATCTGTTTGATGTGTTCATGAGATGGTATTCAAGCATGATTTAGCCTATTTAATTGTTCATTTTCAAGCATGATTAGTCATTTACTTTGCGTTAGGAATTCGCATTATGTTTAGTTTTGTTCTTTATTTCTCGCATTATATAATTGAGGTATGTCATGAGATTATTGTATGATATTGTCGTTATAATGGTTTATTTTATGCATGCGAACTTAAGAGTGAAATTGTCCTTGGAAATATGTTGCTTGGGCGTGGTTAGATTATTGCACAAATCATTTTATTACAAGTGGCATAAGTAAGAGACCATTCTGAACCCAACGGTTTGAGGTCTTCCCTTGTGAGGGGTGAGTGCGGCCTTAAATCTTTATCCCGGTTCATATCGGGTGGCGACTCCATTATTCCCCGGTTTAGTCCCCCGCGGGCTACTCCATACTCCCAACCGGACCGCGAGCCCGGAACAACATGCGTCGTTCAGTTTCTGTTTTCCCACACTCATGAATTATGACGACTACATATAATCTCGCTAAACTATGCAAGTCGAGGTCATTGCATACGTATAATCCATCTGTCATAGGCTATCCATATTATACCTGGGATATAGATAATAATGTCAAATCCTTATGGAATAATATAGTCAACTTTCAAATTTACGATCTCAAAATAACACTTACCATGGCCATGGATTTACTAGATCGCAAACACGTGTAGGAAACCTATGCCATATACACAGGACTGACGGATTCTATCTTGATACACACTAGATATCATGAGCATCAGTCCACACCCAACGAACATGCGGAGGTCTGATCTAAGTAGATCGCAGACGTGACTGCCATCAAAGTGTGGAGGATAACTCATTTATCCACTGTGGTATCTCAAGTCGAATGACCACTATGCTAGCTCAACTCGAGAAGATTCCTATTGATGTTGGTGTATCATCTATTAGGAAATCTTTTGTGAGTCGTTCACTGTTTATCAAATAAACACCTACATATCTATACGAGTCTCCCGAGAGTCATGGTTCATTGGGATAAACCATCGGACCAAGTCACGATATACGACATATACTGGTCTCAGCATATTTTACTAACCGACCCATGTTAGTAAATCTTGACCCGGACTTTTACAAACTATGTTATAACTGCACACTATATTATAAATCCTAGGGTCTTTGTCTAATATACACGCATCACTAAATCAGATTTAGTTTCAATCTAATCATAATTAGATATCTAATCGTAATTAGATCGAATATGTATATAAAAGACAAAAGGTGCTACCATTAAATAAGTAATATTATGGAAAAAGCCATTGTTCGTATTCTTGAATCAGACATAAATACGATCCGGATTGGCACTCCGAGCACCAACTCTAACAGCATGAACTTTAGTTTCCTTCGACAGAGTGAACAATGCCAGCCAGATTCTAAACCAGTGTGTGGATACCTTTCTTTCAAAGTTGATTAATCGAGACTTACTTTTAAATATTTTAGGGAGTTAGCCAAATTTTTTTTTTTTTTTTTTTGCAATTATTTCATTAATAAGAAGGTTAATGAAATCTTAAGATTTTAAGGCATGAGTATTTATGATTTTGGTGTTGGGATGTATGCCCTAAAGCTACATGAAATGTAAACAGTTTTATACGTTTTGAAATAAAATGATGCATTATTCATTTATCAAAGTGTTTATTAAATATTCGCATATTATAAATTATCTTGAATACCCTAGATTACTTATGTACCTTCAGACTTAGTGTATGAGTGTCATACACAAGAGGATTTAAGTCTGAAGTTAGTAATCTTAAATAGTTCATAGAGAGCAAACAAAGCGGGTACTTTGTTTGTGGTTTATCTATAGTTGCGGTCCATTCTATATTTGTATGGCGACCTTGATCCGGGATCATCCATGTAGAGATATGAGAATAGAGACACCTTGTATGATGTGATCATATAGGACTGGACCCAGATAGAAATGACATTCTTATAACATCCGTTAAAAAAAGAAATTCATTTCAATCTATTAGATGGTCATATATGGATTGATCTTAATCCTGAGTGTACTACGAACTCCTATATGACAGGCTATGTCCTTTAATTTATAAAGGTGAGGTTGGTGTAGCAGTCCCGACCAATAGGTACGTACTATGAGGGAATGGTATGTTATGTAGCTGGGAATGTCTTACATAGATATGGAGTTCACTCCTTCTTGTGAGAAGTAGATGAGTATCTTTCTTAAGGGTTGATTCGGTACTTGAATGGTTGGGGCGCTCAAGTAATTCTATTACGAATAGAAAGATTAAAATTCATAATTGTTATGAATAAATCGTTCTTTAGAGAATCAATGGTACTTAAGGTAAAAATAATTAGAGGGGTATAACAGATATTATGATCCGGCTCTAATTACGAGATACTCGTGAAAGGTTAATCTATATGTAGTGACTATATCGATGGACACCGACTTGGTTCGGCTTAATATATCATCTGCGACAATAAGAGTGCAACTTTGGGTTTTTAGTGGAATAACCCATCGTTAATAATTCGAAATATTTAATTAAGAGCTTAATTAATATTTCAAGATTATTGGAGCTCAGAACCGTAGGTCCATTTGGTCCCCGTGCTAGCTCGATTTACTATAGCGGATTTAGTATAATTGGATAGTCCAATTATATACTCACAAAGATATAAATATTATAAATATGATTAATAATATTATTTTGTCACACTTGGAACTATATATTAAAAGTTAATATATGCTGGCCAAGCTGTGCGCGATACCTGCCAGAAATAGGTCACAGCTAATGAGAAAGCCCGCTACTACTTGCTAACAGGGATGTCTGAAGTTCTTTTTGTAAAGTATGAACCTATGGCTTCAGCATCTCAGATGATGGAGTCATTGCAGGGCATGTTCGGGTAGCCTTTGGAGCGTCAACGTCATGAGGCCATGGTCTCAGTGAAGAATGCTAGGATGAAGGATGGGACATCAGTCCGAGAGCACGTCTTACGGATGATGACCTATCTCAACACTGTTGAAACCCATGGAGCTCATATTGATGAGCGTAGCCAGGTGACCATGATTATGGAAACTCTTTCGAAGAGTTTCCAGCAGTTTAAAAGAAACTATGTTATAAACAAGTTTATTTTTACGTTGACCCAGCTGCTTAATGAGCTCACCCACTACGAGTCAATGCTTATGGATCATCGTAAGCCCAGTGCTGAGGCAAATGTTGTCGAGTCTTCAAAATCTGAAAAGATGAAGAAGAATATCACTGGGAAGGCTGAGGGTACAGCTACTTGAAATACGTAAAGACCTTGTTGAAGGTAACTTTACTATGAGATTCAGGACATAGGATGATGTTTCAGTAAAACAGTGGGAGTTATCAGTTTTCATTTTTTTCAAATAAAAGTTATTTGAATTTAAACAAAGTGGTGTTTGTTCCTGTTTTGTCATGGAAATTTGATTTCTGTTTCAAAACTATTGCATGATGGTTATCATTTATCTAATAATAATAGTTATTATTTCAAAAATGGATTACCTATATGCTAAGGAAACTAGGAGATAACTTGTATGTGTTAAGACCGTTAACACATAAGTCACTACTCAATACTGAAATATTTAAGGTTGAGAAACCTAAAACTAAACAGCAAAAGTTTTCTTACGATGACACATATCTGTGGCATCTTAGACTCGGTCATATCGACCTTGACCGGATAGACAGATTGAAAAAGAACGGAGCCTTAAACCAGTTAAAGCTCGAAACTTTATCAGTCTGTGAATCTTGTTTAGAAGGAAAAGTGACCGAGAGACCATTTACTGGAAAAGGTATAAGAGCCAGTCAACCACTTGAGTTAATACATTCGGACGTTTGCGCACCGATGAATGTAAGAGCCCGAGGTGGTTATGAATACTTCGTCACATTCATTGACGATTATTCTAGATATGGCCATGTTTACCTAATACAGCACAAGTCAGATACTTTTGAAAAGTTCAAAGAGTGTCATGATGAGTTTGAGAACCAGTTAGGTAAAACAATCAAAACTCTACGATCAGATCATGGATGAGAATACCTTGACAGAGATTTCGAGGAATTCTTAGTTGAGCATGAGATAGTATCCCAGCTCACAGCACTTGGAACACCACAGTAAAATGGTGTTGCAGAGAGGAGAAATGGAACCTTACTGGATATGATTAGATCTATGTTTAGTTATAGCTCACTACTAGTTCTTCTAGGGATATGTACTGCAAACTGCAATGCATATCCTTAATGTAGTTCCATCTAAGTCTGTTCCTAAGACTCCCTTAGAGTTGTGGAATGGTCGTAAAACTAGTTTACGACATTTTCACATATGGGGGTGTCCAGCACATGTGCTGAAGAATAAGACTACAGAGTTGGAGCCACGTTCTCAGGTGTGCCTATTTGTAGGCTATCCTAAGGAGACTAGGGGTGGATTCTTCTATAGTCATGATGATAACAAAGTATTTGTATCGCAAATGCTACGTTTCTAGAGGAGGACTATATGTGGGAGTTCAAGCCTCGAAGTAAGGTGTTACTCGAGGAGTTACTTGCTGGTTCGACCAGCACACCATCGTCAACGACAGTTGATAACCTGGCTAGCTAACCAATTCCAAATATAAGATTTGGGAGTGGCCAGTTATATTCTTGTGATTCAGATACTTCGGGATCACAAGAAACGACTGTTAGCTATGTCTCATGCATCATATATCGATAAGATCATTGTGTGATTTGGGATGTAGAATTCCAAGAAAGGCAATATGCCTTATCGGCATAGAATTCATTTGTCAAAAGAATAGTCTCATAAGACACCTCAATATGTTGAGGAAATGAGACATATCCAATATGCCTCAGCAGTTGGTAGTCTCATGTATGCTATGTTATGCACGAGACCGGACATCTGTTTTATAGTGGGAGTAGTCAGTAGGTTTCAGTCGAACCCAGGATTGGATCACTAGGTGGCTGTGAAATATATTCTCAAGTATCTTAAGAGAACGAGAGATTATATGCTTGTGTATTCCAGTGAGGATATGATCCTAAGGGGATATACAGACTCTGATTTTCAGATAGATGTCGATTCTCGGAAATCAACATATGGATCAGTATTTACCCTAGGTGGTAGGGCTATAATATGTCAGAGTATAAAGCAATCTTGCATTGCTAACTCCACCATAGAGGCTGAATATATAACAGCTTGTGAAGCAGCTAAGGAAGTAGTCTGGCTCCGTAAATTCTTGGGAGATCTAGAAGTTGTTCCAGATATGGATAAATCACTTACACTTTATTGCGATAATAGTGGTGCAGTGGCAAACTCCAAAGAACCAAGAAGCCCAAGAGTGGAAAGCATATAGAGAGGAAATATCATCTCACCAGAGAGATAGTGCAGAGAGGAGACATTATTGTCACAAAGATTGCATCCGTAGAGAACCTGGCTGATCTGTTTACAAAGACCTTGTCGGCTAAAGTGTTTGAAGGTCACCTAGATGGTCTAAGATTACGTGACATGTCCTATTTGCTCTAGTGTAAGTGGGAGATTGTTGGGATGTATGCCCTAGAGCTACATGAAATGTAAACGATTTTATGTGTTTTGAAATAAAATGATGCATTATTCATTTATCAAAGTGTTTGTTTAATATTCGCATATTATAAATTATCTTGAATACCCTAGATTACTTATGTACCTTTAGACTTAGTGTATGAGTGTCATACATAAGAGGATTTAAGTCTGAAGTTAGTAATTTTAAATAGTCCATAGAGAGCAAACAAAACGGGTACTTTGTTTATGGTTTATCTATAGCTACTGTCCATTCTATATTTGTATGACGACCTTGGTCCGGGATCATCCATGTAGAGACATGAGAATGGAGGCACCTTGTATGATGTGATCATATAGGACTGGACCCAGATAGAAATGACATTCTTATAACATCTGTTAAACAAAGAAATTCATTTCAATCTACTAGATGGTCATTTATGGATTGATCTTAATCCTGAGTATACTACGAACTCCTGCATGGTAGGCTATGTCCTTTGATTTACAAAGGTAAGGTTGGTGTAGTAGTCCCGACCAATAGGTACGTACTTTGGGGGCATGGTCTGTTGTGTAGTTGGGAACATCTTATATAGATATGGAGTTCACTCCTTCTTGCGAGAAGTAGAGAAATATCTTTCTTAAGAGTTGATTCGGTACTTGAACTGTTAGGGTGCTCAAGTCTTTCTATTACGAATAGAAAGATTAAATATCATAATTGTTATGAATAAATCATTAATTAAAGAATCAATAGTACTTAAGGTAAAAATAATTACACGGGTATAACATACATTATGACCGGCTCTAATTACGAGATACTCGTGAAGGGTTAATCTATATGCAGTGACTATATCGATGGACACCGACTTGATTCGGCTTAATATATCATCTGCGGCAATGAGAGTGCAACTTCGGGTTTTTAGTGGAATAACCCAGAGTTAATAATTCAAAATATTTAATTAATAGTTTAATTAAAATTTCAAGATTATTGGAGCTCAGAACCGTAGGTCCATTTGGTCCCCGTGCTAGCTCGATTTACTATAGCGGATTTAGTATAATTGGATAGTCCAATTATATACTCACAAAGGTATAAATATTATTAATATGATTAATAATATTATTTTGTCACACTTCGAACTATATATTAAAAGTTGGAATTTCCAATTTATGGGTTTTGGAAACCCTTGGCATTATTTTGGAAGTTACACCTTTTAATAAGGTGTTAATTTTTATTTTTGTAACATATATTGTCATTATAGAATGTAAATATGTTGTTACAAAATTTTGAATTTATTACATGCTATGGCCGAAAATTCAAAGAAGAAAAAGGGGAAGGGTTTTCTTTATTTTGGAAATAATAAACCCTAAGTATAAAAGGAAATAATATTTTTCTTTTGTACAAGCCACTCATTCTAACCCTAGCCTCCTTATTCTTCTTCTTCTTCTCCAAATCCTCTCAAGTTGTTGAGAAAATGAAAAATATAACAAAAAGATAAATAAAAAAAAAATAACAAAAGTTATTGCGTGACTTGATCTCTAAATAGTTTAGGGATTGTTTTTGTGAGTCTTGCCCACACAAGTTTCCGTTGGTAACGAGATATAGTTCAGAAGACTTTGTGGTGTCGAACAAAATAACTTCTTCATCTCTTTCTTATTGCACACGGCAGTAAGCAGTGTTTTTGCTCATTGCCGCCTCTTTCTTGGTGAAACGGAACTCAGTTTGGTTTTGTTTTAATCCATAATTTTTGGGGAATATTTTGTGATGTTTTGGGGCTGTTTTCAAGTGAGGGACGTCGATACGTAATGCCCCAAGACCACTAGTTAGGCGTATGGGGAGACGGCGATACGTAACGCCCCCTACTTCAGGTTTTTCAGAGACAGTTTTCCAGTGGCACGTTTTTAGAGAAAAAGTTTTCTGAGATACAGTTTTCAGAAATAAAATTTTTATAAAATAGTTTTAGAAAGAAAATTTAGTTTTACAGAAAAGACTTAGAGTTTGCAGACGGAAAAGCTTTTTCAGAAAAGTTTTGCAATAATAGTTGTGTTTTCAGACAAGAAAAGAGTTTTCAGAAAAAGATGGTTTTCTAGTGACATTTTTGATTTTAGAACCAAGAGTTTTCATAAAAGCTCATCAGTTTTTGTTTTAATCATTCACTCACTTAGATTGTTCAAACGATCTAACTCACCCTCTCCCAGTTTCTTTGTTTTGCAGGTATTCCCGGAGGACGAGCTCGAGAGGATGGATACTGATGGCAGTAATGAGAGGGTTTAGTCTACCAGGTCGAGTCAGAGATAGAGTTCAGACAAGTTTAGTATAGTCCAATTTCAGATAAATTGTATATTAAGTTGTGTACAAGAACTCATGTACGAAGTTGTTTAGATAAGTGATGTTGAGTCTTAGTATTGTGTATACTATTTTGTGTTCTATGTAATGGTTTTGGGCAATGGTCCCAAATATGAGATTATGTTTAAGAAAAAGGTAACATAATTGTTCTTAGTTAGCAAGTCAGATGCTCAGGGGAATAGTACGGTCTATTCCGTGCCGATAGCATCTCCCGAATTGGGGATGGTATAAAGATGGTATCAGAGCATGGTCTAAGGAGTCAGTGACTGCAGTGGGCAGAGTGCTGGGGTCTTGTATACGTAGTATGTCCGGGTACTAGTATGCGAGGTACTATCTCTCCAGTATCCGATCAGCGAGTACGTTCTCAAGCTCCATAGACAGGTTAGTAAGAATTTCCAAGTTATCTAAATTCTCTTCTTCGTAAAAGTAACCAAAATTCTTGTTCTAGTTAAGGATTATCCTGTAGTAATCTTGACCTATTAAGCCGAAGTCCAAGACATTTTGGGAGAACATATAGTAAATTTCTAAGAATAATTACGCATAGAAGTGGGAAAAAAAGCTATAAGAAGTAAGGAATGATGTATCAATATTTTAGCAGCCAGAGACAAAGAAAAGTAAAGAGACAGAATAAGATAGTAAAGTTCTAAGGATACCTACCCAGGGAAGTAGAAAGGGAAAGAAAAAGCTAGAAAGAAAGGTAAAGGATAAAATACAGATGTTTAAGCAATCAGAAGCAATTAGAGGTAAAGATATAGAAATAGATAAATACGAAAGTACAAAACCTTTAGTATTAAAGAGAATAGAATAAGCCTGAGTAAGAGGAAAACCTAGGTACGGTTCCTTCCTTTCTCGTAAGATTCTTTCTATCCTAGTAAAACTTCATCTCATTAGAAAATTTCTTCAAGTATATCCAATAGCCCTGAATACCTCTTAAAGGTAGCAAGTTCCCCGAGTAATGAGGAATAAACATAAAGATAAAAGAAGCAAGAACTCAAAACTATATGTGGAAGTTTCAATAGACAAGAAATGCCAATAAATGTGTGGAGATTTTAAATCCCCAAACCTAGGCCCGCAGAAAAATAAGAGAAGATCATAAACATAAATGATTAATTGTCTTAATCTAAGAATTTGATAGATAAGGTCCCGATTTACCTAGGTCATCATCTCTTAGCTATACCAGTCAAAGAAACGGACCTGATGGAGTCTATCTCATACCTACCTTATATAATCAATATACTCTACTAGGACACAAAGTATTAGAATAAGGACACCGACACCCATTGAGATATAGACTTCTGCCCCACCCTATACCAGCACTCGGTAGAGATAACCATAAGGAAGTTCGATGAGAATTTATCCTGAGTAAGAAATAGAAAAGTATTGAATGATAGACCACCCAGATAAGAACTAAGGAGGTTTCAAGAGATATGACATAAAGAACCTGACCCAAGTCAAAATGGATAAGTTAGTAGTACCTACGAAATCCATAGATCAAACCAATGCTAATAGAGATTCTTGAAGGGTTTAAAAGGGCAGATTTATGAGATGGTAGACAATCGAAAGTCAGCAAAGAATACCATTATGAACAGTAAGATTACATGGCGTAGCTATAGCGTATAGCAAAAGCAGATAGCAGAGATCTAGAAAGTAGTCAATGTGAAGAATCCACTACTAGCCTTGGAAGCGCAATACAAAACTGAAGATAGGCTAGATAAATAAATAATAAAGCAAACTATTGGACGCAATAAGGAAGTTCAGTGTATATAGTAAGAATAGAAAATGTAACTTGAGGACAATAAGTGAATGAAGATTTTGGAACGATTAATAAATATTAAATAACTCTAACACATGGAATAATCTATATTTTTTCGAATAAGACAAATAGTAAATAACAGAGATGCGTATTTATAGATTCCCTATGGAATGTATATACTCACCCCTCTACTTGGAGCTCAGTGAAGAGAAGAACCGGTGAAGAAGTACGTTTGATAAAAAATTAGATGAACCGTGAGATAGCTAGACAGCAGGATCAATGAATTCAACAGATCATAGATAAGGAGCATGAGATAGGTTAGTCTGAAGTCATGGTGAGTCAAGTCAAATCTAGAAATCATCATTGTATTGGAAAGCCTTAAGGGAGTTAAAGTTCAAGGTATGAAAGGACCAGAGAGGGCGACTCTTAGAAATATGGTAGATGACTCTCAAAGAGTCTTATTGTACAAAGATGGGAGAAATAGATGAAGAGCAGCACCCGAACCTAAAGATTTAGTGAGAGATGTCCTAAGTAATCAAAGCTGATATGGTTATCAGGAAAGTAAAGATGTAAGGGGTTCAAGGAACTGAGATAAGAAAGAAATCTATATAGCAGAGTAAGTTTCTTAAGGAGAAATAACAAGAGGGAGTATATTAGGACCCTGAGAAAAAGTAACGACTTAAGGTAGTTAATCAACAAACTGACATGAAAAAGTATATAAGCCGCATGATGGAATTTTTTGAGAGCATGATTTTAAAAAAGGTTCACAATAACGGTAGTATTTGCTAACTTTTCTATGGTTAAACAATAAGAATTAACAAGAAATGAATACATAGACGACATGGTAGATTATTTTAGAGGGTATGACTCTAGAGAAGGCTTATAATAAAAGGTAGTGTGGTCGATAGTCAATAAGTAAGTCAAGAGTGAAGTTGAAACATGAGACAATTTAGATAATATCTAGTAGAAACATCTTAGTGGTGAAATCGACACTAGTAAACATGAGAGTCTCAGGCTTATAGATGAGTAAGACGTGCAAGTATAGTACGGGTAGTTAGTAAGGTTGGCATAACTGGAAAGGTTTCGAGATCAAGCTCCACCCTACCAACCCTTGATAGACAACAACATCAAAGATCAACCTCAGTAGAAACCTTAAAGATATTTCCAGAAACATATGGACATGCAGAAAAATAGGATCGGAACATAAAATCTTTTGATATAGTACACAAAAACGGATGTGGGAAGAGAAAAATGGTGCTAAGTAAAAGATTTAGAAGAAATATGGTCTATACGAGACAATTAAGGGAAAAAGTATTAGTCAGGAAATAACGAAATTTCAAAAGAATCAGTGATAGACACAGCTAGAGACATATAAAGGATGATACCCTTTAGACTAGGAAATAAAGACATAGACTGCAGAAGTCCCAAGTATAGAATAAAGCAGAAAAGAAGATAGAAGACGCGTAAAATATTTGGAGATAGGACTATCCTAGTAAAATGATAATGGAAAAGATATTAAATAGATGATGAAAAAGGTAGACAAATACATAAATAAACTTTACATAGTTAAGTTTAGTAATACTACAAAATAGCAAGCTTTATAAACGTTGAAATAAGGTTGGAAACGAAAGGAAGGTAGTAAGTGTAACTTATAATTTCCCATGCTGCATGCAATAAGAGGAATTATGGCTAGGAACAGAATTATGGAGGAACAACATACAGATTCCCAGAGAAACTAAGATGAGACTATAAGAATAACTGAAGAAAGAAATTTTAAGTACAAGAAGAATGAGGGAACAAGGCGGTTCCAATGAAGGATAATCAAATTTATATTAGCAACGAATATAAAGATGAAGACAACACAACTTATAGGTTGAAGCCCGTAAGTAATTGAAGGATAGCAATAAGGAAATAGATAGATAAGTAGTCAAACTAAGAGAATAAATGCCTAGTTCAAACTGAGCAAGTAGAACGTGAGATTTATTGGGATGATCATTTTTATTAGCAACAATGATTTTTTTTTTTTTTATTTTTGTTTGAAGTTATAATGGTACGTGAAGAAACCTAACGCTAGGAGACATAATCACCCTTCAACATGGGAAAACAATAGATAAGAATAAATTAAGGATAAACTCAGTAAGACCATTAAGAGAGTTATACTATAAAAAAAAGTGAGGAACTTGAGGTATACTTAAAACTGAGGAAAGAAGAAAGGTTATTGACTGTGGTATAAAGTATAATAGTGATATATTAACTGCAAGGAATCGTAGAAGCCAAGCGATATCTAAGATTTCGTAATAACCTAGCAAGAGAGAAAAAAGATGAAAATAAACGATTCATGTAGAATAGCCGTGGATAGGCCCATATTAGCATGAATGCAACAAGATCATTTGGGATTCTACAAGTTGAATATACTTTTGTGAAGACAAATATAGAATGAGTGGTTATCCAAAAAGTCTTAAAGAAGTACTAAGCCTTAAAGAAAAGAAACAAATAAGTAAAGGACAATCATAGAGTGCCAAATAGAAAGAAGTAATCCATTTGGACACTAGTTCAAGAAGAACAAGAGTTCAAACCTTAAGAAATGAAGTCACATCTTGCTAGGACGTCAACAAGGGGAAGAATTAGAGATGGATAATTTTTATGGATAATAAATTCTATGAAATAATACATCTCTGTAGAGATAGTGTGTAGATTATACAAACTACGTTTCTGTATGAGAATGAAGGGTTCTAAGGAGAACTTCAAAGGATTAAGCTTTCAGCTGTGTAAACTGAATAGGGTTTATCAAGACAAGAAATTCCTAGAAGTTGTAGTACCTAATTCAGTATTAGAAAGGATTCGAGGATGAATCCTATTTAAGAGTGGAGAATTTGTAACAATCGGAAATCTCAACTACTGTTACACCGTGGGATGAGTGTCACATAATATAAATTATGTTTGGACACATATACCCTCATGAAATGACTTTGGGGAACAGTCGAAAAAATCTTCAAGATTCCGATACGAGATGATATGATGTTCCACTACGGACAACTTATGGTATTTGGACCATAACTTTCTCATACGAACTCTGATTTTTATGAATTTTATATCGTCGGATAGTTGATATCGAGATCTACAACTTTCGGGTTGAACATGTTTCCAAATTCAAACCAGAATTAAGTCAAAAATGCTGATAAAAAATTTGGATGAATAGTGCTCGGACCCATCTAGAAAAATCTCAAACTTTCTCAAATTTTCCAAATTCTTCTTCACTAATACCAATTACAAATAGTCCATAGTATAAAATGGGAACTATTTGAGCGTCCCCAAAAGTGGAAGAGAAAGAAGAAAAATGTGAAAGAAGATGAAGAGAGAAAGAAGAAGGAAAATAGAGAAGAAGGAAGAAGAAGAAGCAAAGAATAAAAACAAATACCAAATCTCTATTAAGTTAAGAAGAAGATTGGCAACAAATGAGAGCTTGGAGAGTGAAGGAAATCAAGAAGAATAAGGTAAAGAAACTTGACCCAAAACTTTGATTGTAAGGTTTTGAAAATATGATGATATAATATGGCTATTGGCATGTTAGAGATTGTATTTTGGTGATTGATAAGTAAAGAAATTGATTATAGTAGTAAGTGTCCAAATTTTGAAAATCTTAAGGGTTTAGCTAAAAATAAGAATAATGAGATTAAAGAATTGTTTGAGGATGATAATTTGGTATAGAATATGTGAAGTTGAAGTTTAAATGAAATCGATTGTGTGTTGGTTTCAGTATAGAAGTGTTAGTGATGCTAGATGATGAGAAGCAAGTGTTGGAAACCTGAGAAAACAGGTTCGCGTCGCGACACGTACTGGGAAATTTATGCAGATTTGTTTCTGGATTGTCCGCGTGTCGACGCTCAAGGACTTGCGTTGCAACGCGCACTGGAAATTTCCATACATTGTTTCTGGAATGGTGAGTATCACTACGAGCAAGGCCATGCGTCACGACGCGAGATCATAATTTCTCCAAAAATAGTTTTAATTCATTCCAACTTCACCCTAGCATGTTAGAGGCCACCCTAAGGGTCTCGTATCAACTCGTATATATACATTACGTCATGATGTACGCGTGATACGCATTAAAGTGATGGCAAGTACTTAAATAGATAAATTTAACCTGATTTCATAATGTATTTCTCAGTCCATTTTCTAATCAAGTTTATCAATTATAGATCACCGCATGAACCGTAGTTTCCTTCGACAGGGTAAACAATGCCAGCTAGATTCTAAACCAATGAGTGGATACCTTTCTTTCAAAGTTGATTTGTATTTACTTGTTATTGATCGAGACTTACTTTTAAATATTTTAGGGCATTAGACAAATTTATTTTTCAGTTATTTCATGAATAAGAAGGTTTAAGAAATCTTGAGATTTTAAAGCATGGGTATTTATGATTTTGGAGGCATGTGGGAAAAATCCACCTCAGATCTGACTTATGAAATTAACGAATAGACATGTGCACATGTAGAGGACTGGGCAGACGACGATACATAACGCCCCAAGATTCTAGATAAGGACTAGGGATGACAGATGTCTCTAGATCCTAGTTCAGGGTCAAGTAGTAGCATAGATATGCACTCCTGGCTCTAGTTCAGTGGCTTGGGGATGGTGATACGTAATGCCCATATCCGTCTTGTTTTCAGAGACAGTTTTCCAGTGGCAGGTTTTCATAGAAAAGGTTTTTTGAGATACAGTTTTCAAAAATGAAAGTTTTATAAAAGAGTTTTAGAAAGAAAATTTAGTTTTACAGAAAAGACTTAGAGGTTTGCAGACGGAAAAGCCTTTTTAGAAAAGTTTTGCAGGAATAGTTGTGTTTTCAGATAAGAAAATAGTTTTTAGAAAAAGATGATTTTCTAGTGACAGTTTTGGTTTTAGAACCAACAGTTTTCATAAAAGCTCATCAGTTTTTGTTTTAATCATCCATACAGCTAGACTGTTCAAATGATCTAACCCTTCATTCCCAGTTTCTTTATTTTACAGGTATTTCCAGAGGATGAGCTCGAGATGATGGATACTGATGGCAGTCACGAGAGGGTTTGGTCCACCATGTCGAGTCAGAGATAGAGTTCAAACAAGTTTAGTATAGTCCAGTTTCAGATAAATTGTATAATAAGTTGTGTACCAGAACTCATGTACAAATTTGTTTAGATAAGTGATGTTGAGTCTTAATAGTGTGTATACTATTTTATGTTCTATGTTATGGTTTTGGACAATGGTCCCGAATATGAGATTATGTATAAGAAAATGGTAATAAAATTATTCATAGTTAGCAAGTCAGAGGCTCAGGGGAATAGTACGGCATATTCCCTGCCGATAGCATCTCCCAAATTGGGGATGTTACAATTAACCTGTAACACCCCCAGTGCGGAGATGTTACCGGCAGGTGATGGAATCCTCACCACCACCCTGAGCCTCTGACCATTTCTAAATTTTCTAGACTATGTTTCTATAAAAAAAAACATTTACTAGACTATTTTTTGAACCAATTAGTATTATACGAACATTTTAATAACTTAAATAAATATTTATACTTTATTTAAGTAACATTATATACATTCATCCTTTACTCAAACTGACATACTTGCATTTTATCTGAATGCGAACACCAACTTAGCATGATAGACCCATACTATAGTGACTGCTGTAAACTCAACTACTCGATCTCAGGCTCATGATCGGCTATGGCTCACCAGATAAGGCTACCTACAAAACGAACTGTGGGTTTGAGGGGGTCAGATCGTTTGAACGACCTGGTGAGTGGATACTAAAAATAAAAAAACCATAAGAAAATCCAAAACATATCCATAAATCATTTTTCATGCATGCATCGTCAAAAATATATCAAGCGCTCAACGCCCAAGTCGTGCGCATAGACTGAACGAGGAACGAACAATCCTTTGTCGATAAGGTAGCGGGTCAATCCATTTTAGATGGACGAGACCCTAACAAGCAACCCGACGGAAACATATGATGAGTCATAAAAACATGCAACAAGCATCGGGGCAGAAACATATCATCGATCGAGCATCTCAGTGGAAATATATAGATAACTTAGAAATCATGAAAATATTGAACAAGCGCTGAGACGAAAACATATAATCATCATGCAAATTCTTAATCAATTTAAAACCTCAAAACAAATAACACTTGAAAACTTAAAATATTTTAAATCATAAGTCAAGAAAATATTAAATAAAGGATCCACTCACTGAAATCGATGTTTGTCTAGAAACTCACTATGGAATCGTTAACGATGTGAGCTCATGTCAGTAACATATAATAATCAAATTCATTAGACTTGGCAGGGCAAAAAGAATTCTTAAACATTAATTAGGCTATGTAATGCGTGAGATCCCAAATTCACTAAAAATTCAAGGTACTCAGGTTATCTATGTAACGCCCTGACCTATAACCACCTTACCCGAAGGAGTATAGAGCCAGAACGCTACCAAATTCTACTTTAACTTTACATTCTCTTAGATATTTAAGCAAAAACGCTAACATTACCAAATTGATAGTCATTCATAGAAGTCAAATTACTCTTACCTAATCCAAATGTCAAAATAAATGTAATGTATAGACTAAATCAACACACTAGTTCCCCTACTACCTAATTATCCTGAAGACTTATTACTTTAATGCCCTAAGCTATAATTAAAATAAAAAGACATGGTTCATTGTCACATGAGCCACTGTAGTAATTATATTACCAAAACATTACCTATGGTAACCCATTACCATTTTCCTTTACCATATACCCCATGTAGTAATTATACCAAGTCCACCTTAAAATTCATTTCTTACTATTACTGAACCGAAAATCCCGAATACTATTACATCGTGAGACGAGTATTATATAATATAAATTATGTTTAAGCACATATACATTTATGGAATGACTTTGGGGATAATCGGTAGATCCCTCGAAATTCCGATGCGAAACTGTATTATATTCCACTCCGAACAGCCCATGGTATTTGGGCCGTAACTTTCTTATATGAACACTGATATTAATGAATTTTAATTCGTCGAAAAGCTAAGACCGAGAGCTAAAACTTTCGCGTTGGAAATTTTCCCAAATTCAAACTTGATTAAATATCGAGAAATCTGCGGCTGCTAAAGTGAATTTCGGGAGAAGTCTAAAAAAGGGTGATGTGGCACACTCTTGGCCACCCATGTCATTACGAAATCATCCACCTTCTTCTATATATAGACTACTATTCAATCCTCTCTTTTATGAAGCAAAAATTGAGAGTCTTGAGGTAAAAAATCTCTCCAATTCTTCTTCATTTTTCATGGAAAAAGCTTGAAGGAAAAGTAATGGAATTCATGATTTCTTGGTCAATAAACACAATCTTCTTCGATTAAAGGAGGTAGTGGCGGCCGGACTCCAAAACTGTGAGTGGACAATATTCTTTTAAGTTGATTTTCATTATGTTATTTTCATATAATACTTACTTTTATACACTTAGGGCGTTAGCCGATTTTATCACAGTTATTTATGAAAACGTATGTTTTTAAGAAATATTTTAGAAAAGAAATTTTAAAAGCTTATGATTTATGATTTTCTGAGGCATGAGGGAAAAATCCACCTCAGTATGTAACTTGTACAGAGTTAGAATT
>SKCR01010351.1:0-22573 GCA_019454045.1 Zanthoxylum bungeanum | reverse complement strand
CTTGTGGGTGTTGTGATTTTCGTGTGAGTTGTGTGTATGAGCTTGGGTGTTTCTTGTGTGAATGAGCTAGGGGAAATGGGTTGGAAATTCTTTTTTCTTTTCTTGTAATGGGCGTGCCCTCGGGGAGGGGAATGCCTTGGAGAGGTGTTGTTTATAAGAGAAGCATTAAAGGAGGATTTGATTTGGTGTTGGACAAGGAAAGCAAGGGATTTGATGGGGGACAAATTTGGCTAGATTAGGAATACAATATTTTTAATTGGTTATGATTGATTTTAATTAGGCATGACATCTTTTTAATTTAGTAGGGAAGTTAATATATTTGATTTGTCTTAATTAGGTATGATTATATTTTATGTTTTATTTAATTGGTAAATGGTTTAAATATTTTATTTAATTCAATGTTTAATTTAATTAAGATTTAATTTAATTTCCCATGTGTTTTAAATGTGTTTTATTAATTGGGATGTGTTTTATGGGCTTTGGTGGGTTAATTGGGCTTGGGTGTGAGGCTAGCAGCAAAACCAGAATTACCGACACCGTTCGAACGCCTCCTCGAACGAAACGCGGCAAGAACGCCCGAATCTGTTTGACGTTCGAACGAAGTAACGAACGCAGCACGAACGAAAACAGTGAACTTGTGAAATGAATCCGATGACGTACTTATTCTGAATTTCCCCTTCCGACGTCCGTTTCTCGTGACTTCCGTGACTTAAAAGTTAGTGCCTCCAAATGAGACTCATCATAGGGACTTATATGCAAAAATGCAGTGCCTACAGTCGCCCCCACTTTGATGGGACTTGTGTAATGTGCAACAGTGACAATCCTATCAAAGTTATGCAATGCATTTTCACTTACCTGGCGCGCCAACTGCCACTTGACTTTCCACGTGTTGAGTTGATTTGGGTGGTGAGGTGCTGCGACCCTGGTTCATTCCCGAACCGTTACCGTGAGGTGGTCCATTCCCGAACCATGTTTCATTCTTGGAGTGCCATTCTCGGCTTGTGATGCAATGGGCCTCAACCCTAGGACTCATCCCCAAAACTGTAGTGATGTGGGCCTCGACCCTGGGACTCATCCCCAAACTGATAGTGATGTGGGCCTCGACCCTGGGACTCATCCCCAAAACTGATGCTGAAGTGGGCCTCGGCCCTAACTGCTACTGATATGGGCCTCGCCCCCAGACTGATACTGATGTGGGCCTCGACCCTCGGGATTCATCCCAAACTGATACTGATGTGGCCTCGACCCTCGGGATTCATTCCGGATTCATTCCAAAATTCTGAGAGATTCATTCCTTGGATTCGTTCCAAAATCTGAGAGATTCATTCCCCAAAACTGATGCTGAAGTGGGCCTCGGCCCTAACTGCTACTGATATGGGCCTCGCCCCCAGACTGATACTGATGTGGGCCTCGACCCTCGGGATTCATCCCAAACTGATATGATGTGGGCCTCGACCCTCGGGATTCACCCAAACTGATTTGATTGGGCCTCGACCCTCGGGATTCATTCCTGGATTCATTCCAAATTCTGAGAGATTCATTCCAAAATCTGAGAGATTCATTCCCCGGATTCATTCCAAATTCTTGAGAGATTCATTCTCTGGATTCGTTCCAAAATTCTGAGAGATTCATTCCCTGGATTCGTTCCAAACTCTGAGAGATTCATTCCCTGGATCCATTCCAAACTCTGAGAGATTCATTCCCTGGATTCGTTCCAAATTGAGAGATTCATTCCCTGGATTCGTTCCAAAATCTGAGAGATTCATTCCCTGGATTCATTCCAAAGTCTGAGAGATTCATTCCCTGGATCCATTCCAAATTCTGAGAGATTCATTCCCTGGATTCGTTCCAAATTCTAAGAGATTCATTCCCTGGATTCGTTCCAAAATCTGAGAGATTCATTCCCCGGATTCATTCCAAATTCTGAGAGATTCATTCCCTGGATTCATTCCTGAAACTGTACTGTTGCTGTTTCTGACTAGCTTGCCTTTGCTGCTTTTCTCTCTTTCTTTCTTCGAAACCTGTTAATATAAAACAAACAAAAAAACAAAAAAAGGATGCAAAATGTGTTACGTGTATGCATGTATGCATGAGTTTCCTATCCCGTTGGGTTAGGTCTTCGGTCAATTCCCTTAGTGACAGCCCGGTCTTCTCTTCCTTAGGCAAAGTACTGCTTCAATCTGTCTACACTAATTGGTTCTGTGAACTCATTCCCTTTCCAAGTCTAACAGTCTCACTGTCTTCATTTCCCAATTTCTGAATGGCCAACTTATCTTTTCTGCTTGCTTCTTCTGAGGATTCCCTACGTTCTGAGTATCATAGTACCAAGATTGAATGCTTTTGTCACATGCACTCATGTTGCAAGTTGAGAAGTTGAGATTCAGGCAAGTAAGCGAAGTGAACTTCTTTATTATTGTTGAGAAAAGGTTCGAACAAGCAAACAAAATCAATGTCTTTATTAAAAATGCAAGATAAACTTGGAGAAACAGCAGTGCCTTCTTCCTCAGCCTCTGGTTCTTCGTTGTTATTATCCTTATCCCCATGTGAGAAGCTTGGTGGTTGAGGGTTTGGAGGACAAAGGTTTCAGGCAAGCCAAAGTTGATCATGGTGGTGGGACGGAGTGGTAATTTGGTAGAGGATTCCTGTGTGTGCTGGGTTGCTCTCTTTCTGGGTCAGGTATTTTGTGGGTGTCAATCAGGTCTTGGATCTCATGCCTAAGGCGGGGGCAGTTGTCAGTTTCGTGACCCTTTTGCTGGTGAAAATAACAGAATAAGTTCAAGTCAAGGTAGTGCGGCACAGGGCTGGGGAGTGGTTTAGGTTCCAAGGGTTTCAGGAGTCCTTGCATCTTCAATTTCTCAAACACCTTTGATAGAGGTCTACCCAAGTTGGAGAAACGTCTGTTCCTGATGGCAGTGACCTCAGCACTGGAAGACTTGGCTTCAGGATGTCCCCCAAAATTCCTTCTATTCTGGCCATAAAACTTCTTGTTCTCGGCCTCCTCTTCTTCAATATCCATGACAGTTTCCCTCAACTGTCGGAAATCCGCAATCATGGAGGTCATCCTCCTCAACTTGCCATAGATCGAGGGCTTAGTGCCCTTGATGATCATTTTAATCTGGTCCTTCTCAGAGGGCCGAGTCTGCATTTTCAGAAGCTGGCTTCTCCAGCGGTCTACATACTCCTTGAAGCTTTCTTCTGGCTTCTGCTTAGTGTTCTCCAAATCACGAAGTGACAAATCAATCTCTAAGTCTGTAACATACTGTTTCAGGAATACATCTGCCAATTCCTCCAATCCTCCTTAACCTTTCTTTCAAGGCTATGGTACCACACTACGGGTGCCCCCTCAAGTGACATCCCAAACATTTTGGAGCTTGGCGCTGTGTTAGGCCCACTGAACTCATAACTGACACATATTGTCGGAGGTGGACCCTCGGATCCCCATTCCCATTAAACTTGGCCATATCGGCATTTGAACTGAGCAGGCAAGCTGTTCCTCAAAAGCCATTGCCTCATAGTCTAGTAATCTCGTCCTTACCCTCATCTTAGGTAACTGACTCAACCTGATCCCGAAGCTTCTGAAATTCTGCCTGAGACCCAATCACTTGCCTGTTGCATACTCTGCCATGTCATCATCAAAAGTGGGGATATCATCCCCCAACCCATTCAAGGCTCATCGCGCCTCACATTCTCAGAATTTCCCCCAGCACGGGGCACAGCCATATTTGTCATGGCAGTAGTCAAGGCTTGCAACTGTTCAGTAATCTTGGCGAAACCATTTTCCAACTGATCTATCCGGGATACCTCAATATCTGATTCACTCATGTCTGTTCTCATTTTGGTGAGTCTTCCCTTTTTCTAACCAACGGGAATCTATGATGGCTTTCAGACACAAGGGTTAACATGATGTATGTATGCATGGGGTGCATGAGATGCATGTAACATATATATAACATAAATCAACTAAAATTTTCAAACAAATCGGCCATTATCATTTTAGAAGCTTTGGGCTAACTGTCATAGGAGTGAACTCGTCCCAGTTTAAATGGCCCAACGAGTTCACATCTCATGGCAAAGAGCCCAACTAAATCCAAATGGTAATGTTCCGAAAAAAGCACAAAGTGGCCCATCAACATTTCAGAAGCCTTTGGCCCAATGGTCATAAGGTACGAACTTGCCCCAGTTTAAATGGCCCAGCAAGTCCGCATTTCTGACAATGGTCCAACTGCATCCAAATGAGGATGGTCCACAAGCACATACTCAAGGAAATAATTGTTACTTTAACCATACAACCCCGGTCTATGGGTGGGTTCGCAAGAGTGTAGACAAAGGCTCTCATCGGCGAAGGATGGCCCACAACTAGGTCTCCCCAATCAAGGGTTCGAGCAACCAAGTGAGCGCACCCTTTTTATACACTAAGGTACGTGCCAATGAGCTATGGTGTGTGACGACTGTCAAATGGATTTCCCGTTGTAGATTCCCCAGAGGGAAGGTGGAGCGAGGCTCACTTAAATACCCAAGCCTCATAGGCTCTTATCGCTTGGTGTCAGGAATAAACAACGAGTCCTCCAAATTAGTCCACCACAATAGGCTACGAGTAGATGGCCATATAGGTGCCTTCACAGCTTTTCCTTCTAGAAAGGTAGTGAATGAAGGAAGACACCAAACCATTACCTAGCCTTAAAATGCCTTTGATTAAACCCCCATTTTATCCACTATAGACACGGTCAATTAAAACATAAATCCAAACATTACAAGACAATATTCGGGGCCGATTCTCTATCCCCAGTGGAGTCGCCAGACTGTGGGGACACAGGATCTGGGCGACGCATGCTGTCCCGGGCTCGCGGCCCGGTCGGGAGTACGGAGTAGCCACGGGGGACTAAACCGGAGAATGATGGAGTCGCCACCCGGTGTGAACCGGGAAAATGAGATTTAAGGCCGCACTCACCCCTCGCAAGGGAAGACCTCAAACCGTTGGGTTCGGAATGGTCCCTTACTTATGTCACTTGTAATGAAAGGATTTATGTAATAATTTAATCAAGTTTAAGTAACACTTATTTCCAAGAGTATCATGCTTCTAAATTCACATGCATACATCAACAAGTTCATCACAACATGCAACATCTCATGGCAATCTCATGAACATTTCTCAATCATATGATATGGAAAACTAAGAACAACCTAATCATGCTTGAATACTATCTCATGAACATATTAACCAAATAACATGCTAACAGCCTAATCATGCTTGAATATCATCCCAAGAACACATAGAATGGATAATGCAGGAATACAAATAATATGATTGGCTACATAATACAAGAAAGATCAACCAAGAGGCAATTATGCATGAATATGATGAGACAGACTCAGTTCAGTGTGTGCGCGTTCGTGTAGCGTTCGTAAACGCGTTCGAACGGTAAACAGAAGGTCGCGTTCGTATAGCGTTGAGAACGCGTTCGAACGGAACCAGACCTGATGCATGATAAGACTAAGAAAAAGTGTATGCGTTCGCGTAGCGTTCGAGAACGCGTTCGAACGGAACCAGACCTGATGCATGCTAAGACTAAGAAAGTGCATGGCGTTCGTATAGCGTTCGATAACGCGTTCGAACGGATCCAGACCTGATGAAACAAAATGCATGCGCGTTCGAGTAGCGTTTGTAAAACGCGTTCGAACGGAAAACAGAAGGGTCGCGTTCGTATAGCGTTTGATAACGCGTTCGAACGGGAACTGACCTGATGCACAAAATGTGATGCAATACATACATAAAAAAGCAAATAGCGAAATACGAGGCGCGGCGAAGCATCGTGGCAAAGGATTTTAACCTCTTCAATTAGAGGACCTTTCATCACACTTACTAAGCCCATGCGCTTATCTCAATGCATATAAAAATAAAGACAATCATATCAAACTTAGTATATCCGATTGAACATATCTTGCATTCAACCGAACACACATCAACCGGCGCGGCAAAAATCGTGGTAAAGGATTTTAACCCCTCCAAATAGGGGACCTTTTCCGACTTACTAAGCCCATGCGCTCGGTTATCACATAAAGCAGTAGCATGCAGAATTCAAATAACGAAAAATAAATAAACCGAAGCAACATAAAACAAAAGAGTGTGCCGTTTACTCAAGTGGTACGTGGAGTTGTATCCCGAGTACAGATCATACTACCGTCCATTCGGAATCGGCTATGAAATTTATGTCCGGGTTTCCATCCTATATACCACAAGAGACGACACTTTTCCATTCATCCAATACCCACAACACACATCATACACAAACAAGATTCAACAAATAATTAAAATACGATCAAGATAAATAACAAAAATCAAATAAAGATGAGTGTGAAAAGTACCCTCAGGTCTAACCTTTAAATCACCTCTCGGATGTACGGCACACGATCGTCGGAAGGGTGGATGCTCCGCAACTCTTCCGGTTCACTGGTTCACTGCTCTCGTTCGTTGTCTCACCGTTTGGAGTCGTCGTTCTCCGTCTTTTGCTGCTGCTTTTGACTCCGATTCGCTGCCGTTTTGCTACTGTTCTGCTGCTGTATTTTAGTTACTGTTCTTGGGATGTTTTGGCTACTGTTTTGGGTGTGATTTTCGGTGGTGTTATGGTGTGGTTCGGGGGCTGTTTTGATGAGGTAAAAGGGGTTCGGGATGTGTTTTGGTCAAGGCAATGAGGGTTCTTTGGTTTGTGATCTTCGATTATTGAGAGTGAGGGAGAGTTGTGTCAATAAGCTTGGGTGTTTCTTGTGGGTGTTGTGATTTTCGTGTGAGTTGTGTGTATGAGCTTGGGTGTTTCTTGTGTGAATGAGCTAGGGGAAAGGGGTTGGAAATTCTTTCTTCTTTTCTTGTAATGGGCGTGCACTCGGGAGGGGAATGCCTTGGAGAGGTGTTGTTTATATAGAGAATGGCTAGGGCTTCACCTTGTCTCACAAGGAAGGGATTTGGCATTAAAGGGAGGATTTGATTTGGTGTTGGACAAGGAAAGCAAGGGATTTGATGGGGGACAAATTTGGTTTAGATTAGGAATACAATATTTTTAATTGGTTATGATTGATTTTAATTAGGCATGACATCTTTTTAATTTAGTATGTGATTTTGTTTAGTTAGGAAGTTAATATATTTGATTTGTCTTAATTAGGTATGATTATATTTATGTTTTATTTAATTGGTAAATGGTTTAAATATTTTATTTAATTCAATGTTTAATTTAATTAAGATTTAATTTAATTCCCATGTGTTTTAAATTGTTTTATTAATTGGGATGTGTTTTATGGGCTTTGGTGGGTTAATTGGGCTTGGGTGTGAGGCTAGCAGCAAAACCAGAATTACCGACACCGTTCGAACGCCTCCTCGAACGCGGCACGAACGCCCGCAATCTGTTTGACGTTCGAACGAAGTAACGAACGCAGCACGAACGAAAACAGTGAACTTGTGAAATGAATCCGATGACGTACTTATTCTGAATTTCCCCTTCCGACGTCCGTTTCTCGTGACTTCCGTGACTTAAAAGGTAGTGCCTCCAAATGAGACTCATCATAGGGACTTATATGCAAAATGCAGTGCCTACAGTCGCCCCCCACTTTTGATGGGACTTGTGTAGGCATGCATTTTTGCATAGTCAGCCCAATGATGAGCTCGAATGGAAGCACTACTTTTTTTTAGTTGCGGAAGTTGCGGAAAGCGGTCGCCGGAAGGGCAATCAAGAATTGACTTTTTGATGGATTTTATTCGTTTGTTTTGCTTCGGGTTCGTCGTCGCCTTTCCTTTTCAGAATTATCCCTCGCTCGGAACCTTTTCCCGCTCTTCTCTCACATATTCTTGTCTCTAATAATTTTCCACAAATAACCATTTTTCAGCTATCACCTATTTTATCCACCCAATTCCCATTCTTTTTATTTTTTATTTCAATAACCCACCATCAAACAAATCATACCCCTCCATTCAATGTACCCCACTCATGCAGAAGCCCCATGCCCTTTCACGTGAAACCAGCTCATTTGCCCCCTTTTCACAAAACACCAACCTTTATTCATATGCCCCGCTTGCCATACCCATCCAAGAACCCATATCATGCATGCATTATTCAAAGACCAAAGACTAGCAAACAAAGCCCCCATGTGAAGCCCCATCAACACCCCATACACTGCACACGATCACAACTCACTGCATCAGATCCTTCACGTGGAATCAGCCCTTCATTTCTTCAAAAAAATCATCACAGCCGAGACAGCACGGGCAGTTCACAGCAGCCTTCCATCACCATGCATCGTGAGCCTTCAAGACCTTGCCCTTAACTCATCATCTTCACGACTTGCCCCGGAATTTTTTGACGCTTGGCCTTCACCCATCAACCCTCATGCACATGTAAAGAACTCACGCACAGTATCAGTACCAGAAACACAACCTCCACACAGCCACGTCCACACCCCTCAACTTCACAACCCTCACGCATCAACTCCACTCATTCACTCAACACCCTCACGCACAAAGACACCGCAATTCAACAACACGTCACTGCCAACACCTAGCTCATTCAGCACACACTCAGCCCCCCGACGCCTCTCACAGCCCATCCATATCACAAAATAGCCACTGCACCACTGCCGAGCACATTACACAAAGGAATGTAGACCTGCACGCCCATGAGATCCCCATGAACTGCCGCCATGAAACCCTTCATCCAGTCCCCACGCACACGTGAGTATTACACTCCAACAACCCTCCACCATCATCATCTTCACAGCTCAGTATCCTTCACACTCTCTCGGCAAACAACCCTAGACCATCAGCAGCCCATCACGCCTGAACCTCACTCCACTACACGCCCTTTGGAACCCTATTCACGCCCTCACTGCACAATGAATGTGCATGCAGTCTCACCCTTTGCAACCCCTTAGACTTCACATGAATTATCCCCTCCATGCATTACACTTCACGCCAAAAGCCATCTTCAACATGTCCCTGATAGCCTCACTGCCACATTAACTCTCAACCCTTCACGCACACACACACTCCATGCACCTCACTGTTTCACGTCATTACCTAGCCACCAAGCTATACTACAAACCAGCCACACATATGGCCAGCACTTCACATCCTAAAACCAACTCTCACGCCACCATACACGCAAGCAGACCACCCCCTTAACCCTCTGCTCACTGGAACCGAGCACTGCAGCCTCCTGACCGAGCATGCTTCACGCCCTTCAGATCTTCACTGTCCACGTGAAGACAACCCTAGCACACAAGAACACCACGTGAACCCCTTCACGCACACACACCCATGCACAAGTGAGCAGCCCTCTTTAACACGTTGACACTCTTCACAGCACACACTCACGCATGTTGACACCTTGCACTCACTCAGCCCCACCTCACAAATAGCCTAACTCATTGCTTTAACCCTTCAAACCCACGTGAATAACCCACTGAAAACAGCCAAAACCCAGAATAAATAAACCCAAGAGAGAGAAAGAGAATTTGAGTTGAAAAAAGAAAGAAAACAGCGAGTGAAAATAGAGGAAAAAACACAGAAAAATGATGAGTGAAAATAACGAGTGAAACGGCGAGAAAAGCGAGTCAAAACAGTGAGAAAACAGAAAAAATGGTAAACTGTACCGCGGGTGAAAACAGTGAAAACAGCAAAAACGGTAGAAAACAGCGGATCCATTGAAAATGGACAAAACAGCAGAAACTGTGAACCTGTGGAAACAGTTGAAAATGGCGAACCCGGACAAAACAGCGGAAAACAACGGATCGGTGAGAATAGTGGGATGATAACCCTTCCGGTACCGTGGAACGCACTCCCGGAATGCGACTAAAAGGTAAGACCTGAGGGCACCTATCTTATTTATCATCATTTATTTCTTAGTTAATTTGTTATTTTTTATTCGCATGAAATAATGAATTAGAAAGCATGTGTTTAGCTTGAATAGTTAGTTTGGCATGTTGTTTGGAGTTTTTCGCATGAAATAATGACTTAGTATGTGATGTGATTTCGGATGAATGGAATATGTGTTCTTGCTTGTGGTATATCGGATGGAAACCCGGACGTAAATTCCATAGCCGATTCCGAATGGACGGTAGTGCGGTCTGCACTCGGGATACAATGCCACGTACCACTTAAGATACACATATCTCGTCTCATCCGAATTTGTATTTGAGCATTTTACTTTAAGCATGATTTAGTTTAGTTTGTTATTTATTGTTTAAAACATATTTAGGTTGTCCTTTATGCATGTTATTAGTTTATGATACGTTTGGGTAATGATTTATATTTAATGTAATGATTCAATGTACACGTTGTGTTATGTTGCATGGATATTTAGATGAAAGCATGTTAGATCTAAGTACCCTTGAGCATGCATGCTAAGTAGACTGGTTAATATTACACAAATCACAAGCATTACAGATATCATAAAGTAAGAGACCATTCCGAACCCAACGGTTTGAGGTCTTCTCCTGCGAGGAGTGAGTGCGGCCTTAAATCTTTGTCCCGGTTCACACCGGGTGGCGACTCCATGTTATTTCATACTTCTCAGCTAGGCCGCGAGCCTAGGACGGCGTCGCCCAGCTCCTGTTGTCTACAGTCTGGCGACTCCACTGGGGATATAGAGAATTGGCTCCGAAATGATATCTTGTAATGTTTTTGATTTGTGTTTTAATTAATCATGACTACTGTGTTTTGCCTGTGTTTTAGACTGTTGTCATTTGTGTTTATGTTTGTGTTTTGGACTGTTGTCATTTGGATTTATTTGGACTCTTTGTTAAAAGATATGAACTCGTTTTCGTTTAAATCGGGACAAGTTCATGTCCTTTTGACAATTAGGTCAAAAATTTCTGAAATGCCGATGGGCCAGTTTGTTTTATGTTTGTGTTTTGGAATGTTGTCATTTGGATTTAGTTGGACTATTTGTTAAAAAAATATGAACTCGTTGTCGTTTAAACCGGGACAAGTTCATGTCCTTTTGACAATTAGGCCGAAATTTCTAAAATGCCGATGGGCCAGTTTGTGTGTGGGCCTTTTATCATTTGAAGTTATTTAGCCGTGTTATCGCAAAGGTGTAAACTTGTTGGGCCTTTTCAACTGGGACAAGTTTGCATTGCGCAATAGTGTGATTGAATACTTTAAAATGATAACGGGCCAATTAATGTAAATTATTTTTGAATATGTTTACATCATACATTATGTCATGCATACATGCATCATGTTAACCATTTTTGTCTTAAAAGCCATAGTAGACTCCCGTTGGATTTGGAAAGAAGAAAGATCCGTCAAAAGAATCGTCAACCAGTATGAGTGAAGTCAGTCAACGAAGAATCCTGCCTAGATTGATTGGAAGCCAAGGTAGCCGAGATTGTTGAGCAGTTACAAGTCCTGAACAATGATGTGACCAGTTTGACTGTGCCCTATACAGCTAGTAACAGAGACTTGTGCAACCAGAATGAAAAGATCATTGGGAAACCTTCAAAGACCGAGTCTACTTCCTCAGAGGCTGCTCCTATCAGAAACAGACAATTCTCTAGCTTGGGTAAAACCTTTGTAAAAGATATTTGAAAAATTGAAGATGCAAAGAGAATTGGAGTTAAAGAAAGAATGGTTGAAGCCATATGAGTTATACCTCAGAAGTCTGGCACAGACTATTCCTGATTGCAAATTTCATCAAATCAGATGACAGACACATTGGTGACACTAGCTACGGCTTGAGAAAATCCAGAGAAATTGGTGATGAGACCATTTGCGCTGACAACTGCAAGCAAACCAGTGTATGAGACAGAAAGGATATTGGATGTGGAGTCGATGACGGGGAGCCTTGGTATCGTGATGTTCAGGTATCTGGAACACGGAGAATTCTCAGAAGGAGTAAGCAGAAAAGACAGAAGATTGGGAAACAAGGCATTGAGATTACCAGATTTGGGAGTTCACCGAGTTGGTCGACGTAAGCAGATTGAAGCTGCACTTTGCTGGGGAAAAAGAAGACTGAGCAGTCACCAAGAGAATTGGAGGAAGACCTAACCTGACGGGATAGGAAATTCATCCATGCATACACGAACTTGCATCCCTTGTTTGGTGTTTTGTTGTAGGTTCAAGCAAAAGAAGAGAACCAACAAGAGACGACAGAGACATATGGTGCCAAGGAGCACAATAAGGATCCAACTCATCATGAACAGGGAAGACCTCTACACTTGCATACCTACACATCCATGCACGTATTTATTTTGTTATTTGTATTGCAGATTTAAAGAAAAAGGAGAAATGAGAGAAAGCAGTAAGAATCAGAAAATCAAAAAGCGGCGCGAGTACTAAGGACGACGATGAAGCCACATTGACAGAAGAATTTCGGTCCTGTCTGGCTGGAGACGATGAAGTTAATACTGAAAGGTGGAAGCAAAGGCGGAGCAAGTTAAGACAGAGGGATTGGTGCTTGGCAATCACAAGAATGGGAGATAATTCATTAATGGTGGCAGAAATCTATAACTGTTTGGACCATTCACGACATGTTGAAGTGGAAGAGATCCACAACTTTTTGACATTTTAGAACTTCCTTTGGTATTTTCTGTTATTTTCGTTGAAAGAATCCACAGCTTTTTTACGTATCCGTCTCCTTTGTTATTTTCTGTTATTTTCCTGGAACGAATCCACAACTTTTTGACATCTCACGATTTCTCTTGTTGTTTTTGCAGACATGATCCGATGGCCTTTCTTGACTTCTGATGACTTCTTTTGTGATTTAGCTAACCGTCATTCAGTGGAATATATTATTGCAATTATTATTCACCTCTTTTGCAGGTCCTATAAATTCAGCTCGGCATTGCTCTCCTCAACATGATCAGACATATATCCAAAGTAAAAAAAAAAAAAAAAAAAAAAAGAAGAAGAAAAAAAAAATGATGAGTGAGAGAAGTATTTGATAGTTAGACATATGTCCAGTGATGACATTGAATGCTGTAGGGGAAACCCTAGAAACGATAAGTACGAGACACGCTCTCTTCCGGTATCCTGAATGGATTGATCTCAGTTAGACTCACGAACACTTGATTATGGGATCCTAGCAGTAGAGGCCTGAGTGGTTAGCTAGGTGACTAGTTGAAGAGATGATGTATTGGTGAATGACCGTTTGCCTGAATGTCCACACTTGTTTGCTGATGCTATGATATATGATATGGTTGGAAATAAAGAAAAAAAAAATGTCTCTGAGAAAAAAAATAGACAACCTATAACCGATAAGCGTGAAGCTACCCATGGGCGAGTATTAGGACCACCATGAGGAGAAATGCTACCTTAAAGGGTAGGTGTGTCAGAAAAAGAAAAGAAAAAAAAAAAAAAAAAAAAAAAAAAAAAAAAAAAAAAAAAAAAGAGAAAAGAGAAAAAAGAAAAGGAAAGAAGAAAAGAAGAGACAAAGAGAAAGATGAACCCATATCATGTTGAGTATGCTGAAGTAATCACGGAATGTGATTAAGACATCCAGGTTGGTTAGACCCACTGGTTCGATTCTCTGAAACGAAATCACCAAGTTGGCTACTTAAGGACTAAGCTGCGAAAGAGCCTTGGCACACACACACATGGGGTCTAGCTCAGATCACATGTTCAGATGATTGGGTTTGAGTATGTCGAGTACTTTGAAGGTTCTTCGGTTTCGACGCGAAAGCATTCGTTGAGGATAAGATATGTCTATCTATCAAAGATTATCTCGTGAGAAGTGATGTAATGTGTGAAATAGAATATCATGTCAGCTTAGGGGCGAAGCCTCATATCAGCTGGGGGCGAAGCCTCACATCAGTACCAGTTCAGGGTCGAAGATCCATTACATCATCATATTCAGGGCGAGGTCCCTATTACATCGGTATTGGGTCGAGGCGCCCCGGTCGAGGTGCCTACTACATCATCATATTCAGGGCGAGGTCCCTATTGTCAGCGTGTTGGTCGAGGTGCCCAGGGTCGATGGCCCCCGTTGTCTGTTGTAGTTCCGGTCGAGGTGCCCAGGGTCGAGGGCCCACTACATCATCATTTCAGGGCGAGGTCCCTATTTGTCAGCGGTGTTGGGTCGAGGTGCCCAGGGTCGAGGTCCCCCGTTGTCTGTTGTAGTTCCGGGTCGAGGTGCCCAGGGTCGAGGACCCACTACATCATCATATTCAGGGCGAGGTCCCTATTGTCAGCGGTGTTGGGTCGAGGTGCCCAGGGTCGAGGTGCCCCCGTTGTCTGTTGTAGTTCCGGGTCGAGGTGCCCAGGGTCGAGGACCCCCTACATCATCATTTCAGGGCGAGGTCCCTATTGTCAGCGGTGTTGGGTCGAGGTGCCCAGGGTCGAGGTGCCCCCGTTGTCTGTTGTAGTTCCGGGTCGAGGTGCCCAGGTCGAGGACCCACTACATCATCATTTCAGGGCGAGGTCCCTATTTGTCAGCGGTGTTGGGTCGAGGTGCCCAGGGTCGAGTACCCCCGTTGTCAGTTGCATGTATTGGGATGCGTCCCAGGATCGAGGTCCCCTGCAGCATTAACTCAGTTCGAAGCAACAGGTGAGTCAGGTGGCAGCTGGCGAGCCAGGTAAGTAAAAATGCATTGCACGAACTTTGATAGGATTGTCACTGGCAACACACTGAACATCCCATCAAAGTGGGGGCGACTGTAGGCATTGCATTTTTGCATATCAGCCCAATGATGAGCCTCGAATGGAGGCACTACTTTTTTTAGTTGCGGAAGTTGCGGAAAGCGGTCGCCGGAAGGGCAAAGTCAAGAATTGACTTTTTTGATGGATTTTATTCGTTTGTTTTGCTTCGGGTTCGTCGTCGCCTTTTCCTTTTCAGAATTATCCCTCGCTCGGAACTTTTCCTCGCTCTTTCTCTCTCACATATTCTCTGTCTCTAATATTTCCCCACAAATAACCCATTTTCAGCTATCACCTATTTTTATCCACCCAATTCCCATTTCTTTTTATTTTTTATTTCAATAACCCACCATCAAACAAATCATACCCCTCCATTCAATGTACCCCACTCATGCAGAAGCCCCATGCCCTTTCACGTGAAACCAGCTCATTTGCCCCCTTTTCACAAAACACCATAACCTTTATTCATATGCCCCGCTTGCCATACCCATCCAAGAACCCATATCATGCATGCATTATTCAAAGACCAAAGACTAGCAAACAAAGCCCCCATGTGAAGCCCCATCAACACCCCATACACTGCACACGATCACAACTCACTGCATCAGATCCTTCACGTGGAATCAGCCCTTCATTTCTTCAAAAAAAATCATCACAGCCGACAGCACGGGCAGTTCACAGCAGCCTTCCATCACCATGCATCGTGAGCCTTCAAGACCTTGCCCTTAACTCATCATCTTCACGACTTGCCCCGGAATTTTTTGACGCTTGGCCTTCACCCATCAACCCTCATGCACATGTAAAGAACTCACGCACAGTATCAGTACCAGAAACACAACCTCCACACAGCCACGTCCACACCCCTCAACTTCACAACCCTCACGCATCAACTCCACTCATTCACTCAACACCCTCACGCACAAAGACACCGCAATTCAACAACACGTCACTGCCAACACCTAGCTCATTCAGCACACACTCAGCCCCCCGACGCCTCTCACAGCCCATCCATATCACAAAATAGCCACTGCACCACTGCCGAGCACATTACACAAAGGAATGTAGACCTGCACGCCCATGAGATCCCCATGAACTGCCGCCATGAAACCCTTCATCCAGTCCCCACGCACACGTGAGTATTACACTCCAACAACCCTCCACCATCATCATCTTCACAGCTCAGTATCCTTCACACTCTCTCGGCAAACAACCCTAGACCATCAGCAGCCCATCACGCCTGAACCTCACTCCACTACACGCCGCCCCTTTGGAACCCTATTCACGCCCTCACTGCACAATGAATGTGCATGCAGTCTCACCCCTTTGCAACCCCTTAGACTTCACATGAATTATCCCCTCCATGCTTACACTTCACGCCAAAAGCCATCTTCAACATGTCCCTGATAGCCTCACTGCCACATTAACTCTCAACCCTTCACGCACACACACACTCCATGCACCTCACTGTTTCACGTCATTACCTAGCCACCAAGCTTATACTACAAACCAGCCACACATATGGCCAGCACTTCACATCCTAAACCAACTCTCACTGCCACCATACACGCAAGCAGACCACCCCCTTAACCCCTCTGCTCACTGGAACCGAGCACTGCAGCCTCCTGACCGAGCATGCTTCACGCCCTTCAGATCTTCACTGTCCACGTGAAGACAACCCTAGCACACAAGAACACCACGTGAACCCCTTCACGCACACACAACCCATGCACAAGTGAGCAGCCCTCTTTAACACGTTGACACTCTTCACAGCACACACTCACGCATGTTGACACCTTGCACTCACTCAGCCCCACCTCACAAATAGCCTAACTCATTGCTTTAAACCCTTCAAACCCACGTGAATAACCCACTGAAAACAGCCCAAAACCCAGAATAATAACCCAAGAGAGAGAAAGAGAATTTGAGTTGAAAAAAGAAAGAACACAGCGAGTGAAAATAGAGGAAAAAAACACAGAAAAATGATGAGTGAAAATAACGAGTGAAACGGCGAGAAAAGCGAGTCAAAACAGTGAGAAAACAGAAAAAATGGTAAACTGTACCGCGGGTGAAAACAGTGTGAAAACAGCAAAAACGGTAGAAACAGCGGATCCATTGAAAATGGACAAAACAGCAGAAACTGTGAACCTGTGGAAACAGTGAAAATGGCGAACCCGGACAAAACAGCGGAAACAACGGATCGGTGAGAATAGTGGGATGATAACCCTTCCGGTACCGTGGAACGCACTCCCGGAATGCGACTAAAAGGTAAGACCTGAGGGCACCTATCTTATTTATCATCATTTATTTCTTAGTTAATTTGTTATTTTTATTCGCATGAAATAATGAATTAGAAAGCATGTGTTTAGCTTGAATAGTTAGTTTGGCATGTTGTTTGGAGTTTATTCGCATGAAATAATGACTTAGTATGTGATGTGATTTCGGATGAATGGAATATGTGTTCTTGCTTGTGGTATATCGGATGAAACCCGGACGTAAATTCCATAGCCGATTCCGAATGGACGGTAGTGCGGTCTGCACTCGGGATACAATGCCACGTACCACTTAAGATACACATATCTCGTCTCATCCGAATTTGTATTTGAGCATTTTACTTAAAGCATGATTTAGTTTAGTTTGTTATTTATTTGTTAAAACATATTTAGGTTGTCCTTTATGCATGTTATTAGTTTATGATACGTTTGGGTAATGATTTATACATGTTAATGTAATGATTCAATGTACACGTTGTGTTATGTTGCATGGAATATTTAGATGAAAGCATGTTAGATCTAAGTACCCTTGAGCATGCATGCTAAGTAGACTTGGTTAATATTACACAAATCACAAGCATTACAAGATATCATAAAGTAAGAGACCTTCCGAACCCAACGGTTTGAGGTCTTCTCCTGCGAGGAGTGAGTGCGGCCTTAAATCTTTGTCCCGGTTCACACCGGGTGGCGACTCCATGTTATTTCATACTTCTCAGCTAGGCCGCGAGCCTAGGACGGCGTCGCCCAGCTCCTGTTGTCTACACTTGTGTAATGTGCAACAGTGACAATCCTATCAAAGTTATGCAATGCATTTTCACTTACCTGGCGCGCCAACTACCACTTGACTTTCCACGTGTTGAGTTGATTGGGTGGTGAGGTGCTGCGACCTGGTTCATTCCCGAACCGCTGTGATGTGGTCCATTCCCGAACGGTTACGTGAGGTGGTCCATTCCCGAACCGTGTTTCCATTCTTGGAGTGCCATTCTCGGCTTGTGATGCAATGGGCCTCAACCCTAGGACTCATCCCCAAAACTGATAGTGTTGTGGGCCTCGACCCTGGGACTCATCCCCAAAACTGATAGTGATGTCGGCCTCGACCCTGGGACTCATCCCCAAAACTGATGCTGAAGTGGGCCTCGGCCCTAACTGCTACTGATATGGGCCTCGCCCCCAAACTGATACTGATGTGGGCCTCGACCTCGGGATTCATCCCAAACTGATACTGATATGGGCCTCGACCCTCGGGATTCATTCCTGGATTCATTCCAAAATTCTGAGAGATTTATTCCTTGGATTCGTTCCAAAATCTGAGAGATTCATTCAAAAAACCTGATGCTGAAGTGGGCCTCGGCCCTAACTGCTACTGATATGGGCCTCGCCCCCAGACTGATACTGATGTGGGCCTCGACCCTCGGGATTCATCACAACTGATACTGATGTGGGCCTCGACCCTCGGGATTCATTCTGGATTCATTCCAAAATTCTGAGAGATTCATTCCTTGGATTCGTTCCAAAATCTGAGAGATTCAGTCCCCAGATTCATTCCAAATCTTTGAGAGAGATCATTCTCTGGATTCGTTCCAAATTCTTAGAGATTCATTCCCTGGATTTGTTCAAAACTCTGAGAGATTCATTCCCTGGATCCATTCCAAACTCTGAGAGACTCATTCCCTGGATTCGTTCCAAATTCTTGAGAGATTCATTCCCGGGATTCGTTCAAAAATTCTGAGAGATTCATTCCTGGATTCGTTCCAAACTCTGAGAGATTCATTCCCTGGATCCATTCCAAATTCTGAGAGATTCATTCCTGGATTCGTTCCAAATTCTGAGAGATTCATTCCCTGGATTCGTTCCAAAATCTGAGAGATTCATTCCCCGGATTCATTCCAAATTCTGAGAGATTTATTCCCTGGATTCGTTCCTGAATCTGTACTGTTGCTGTTTCTGACTAGCTTGCCTTTGCTGCTTTTCTCTCTTTCTTTCTTCGAAACCTGTTAATATAAAACAAAACAAACACAAAAAAGGATGCAAAATGTGTTACGTTTATGTATGTATGCATGAGTTTCCTATCCCGTTGGGTTCGGTCTTCGGTCAATTCCCTTACTGACAGCCCGGTCTTCTCTTCTTTAGGCAAAGTACTGCTTCAATCTGTCTACAGTAATTGGTTCTGTGAACTCATTCCCTTTCCAAGTCTAACAGTCTCACTGTCTTCATTTCCCAATTTCTGAATGGCCAACTTATCTTTTCTGCTTGCTTCTTCTGAGGATTCCCTACGTTCTGAGTATCATAGTACCAAGATCGAATGCTTTTGTCACATGCACTCATGTTGCAAGTTGAGAAGTTGAGATTCAGGCAAGTAAGCGAAGTGAACTTCTTTATTATTGTTGAGAAAAGGTTCGAACAAGCAAACAAAATCAATGTATTTATTAAAAATGCAAGATAAACTTGGAGAAATAGCAGTGCCTTCTTCCTCAGCCTCTGGTTCTTCGTTGTTATTATCCCTTATCCCCATGTGAGAAGCTTGGTGGTTGAGGGTTTGGAGGACAAAGGTTTAAGGCAAGCCAAAGTTGATCATGGTGGTGGGACATAGTGGTAATTTGGTAGAGGATTCCTGTGTGTGCTGGGTTGCTATCTTTCTGGGTCAGGTATTTTGTGGGTGTCAATCAGGTCTTGGATATCATGCCTAAGGCGGGGGCAGTTGTCTGTTTCGTGACCCTTTTGCTGGTGAAAATAACAGAATAAGTTCAAGTCAAGGTAGTGCGGCACAAGGCTGGGGAGTGGTTTAGGTTCCAAGGGTTTCAGAAGTCCTTGCATCTTCAATTTCTCAAACACCTTTGATAGAGGTCTACGCAAGTTGGAGAAACGTCTGTTCCTGATGGCAGTGACCTCAGCACTGGAAGACTTGGCTTCAGAATGTCCCCCAAAATTCCTTCTATTCTGCCCATAAAACTTCTTGTTCTCGGCCTCATCTTCTTCAATATCCATGACAGTTTCCCTCAACTGTCGGAAATCCGCAATCGTTGAAGTCATCCTCCTCAACTTGCCATAGATCGAGGGCTTAGTGCCCTTGATGATCATTTTAATCTGGTCCTTCTCAGAGGGCCGAGTCTGCATTTTCAGAAGCTGGCTTCTCCAGCGGTCTACATACTCCTTGAAGCTTTCTTCTGGCTTTTTCTTAGTGTTCTCCAAATCATGAAGTGACAAATCAATCTCTAAGTCTGTAACATACTGTTTCAGGAATACATCTGCCAATTCCCTCCAATCCTCCTTAACCTTTCTTTCAAGGCTTTGGTACCACACTACGGGTGCCCCCTCAAGTGACATCCCAAACATTTTCTGAGCTTGTCCCTGTGTTAGGCCCACTGAACTCATAACTGACACATATTGTCGGAGGTGGACCCTCGGAACCCCATTCCCATTGAACTTGGCCATATCCGGCATCTTGAACTGAGCATGCAACTGTTCCTCAAAAGCCATCGCCTCATAGTCTAGTAATTCTTCGTCCTTACCCTTCATCTTACGGGTAACTGACTCAACCTGATCCCGAAGCTTCTGAAATTCTGCCTGAGACCCAATCACTATGCCTGTTGCATACTCTGCCATGTCATCATCAAAAGTGGGGATATCATCCCCCAACCCATTCGGAGGCTCCTCGCGCCTCACATTCTCAGAATTTCCCCCAGCACGGGGCACAGCCATATTTGTCATGGCAGTAGTCAAGGCTTGCAACTGTTCAGTAATCTTGGCGAAACCATTTTCCAACTGATCTATCCGGGATACCTCAATATCTGATTCACTCATGTCTGTTCTCAGTATTTTGGTGAGTCTTCCCTTTTTTCTAACCCAACGGGAATCTATGATGGCTTTCAAAACACAAGGGTTAACATGATGTATGTATGCATGGGGTGCATGAGATGCATGTAATATATATAACATACTGAATCAACTAAAAATTTCAAACAAATCGGCACGTTATCATTTTAGAAGCTTCTGGGCTAACTGTCATAAGAGTGAACTCGTCCCAGTTTAAATGGCCCAACAAGTTCACATCTCATGGAAAAGAGCCAACCTAAATCCAAATGGTAATGTTCCGAACACAAGCACAAAGTGGCCCATCAACACTTAGAAGCCTTTGGCCCAATCGTCATAAAATACGTTCTTGTCCCAATTTAAATGGCCCAACAAGTCCGCATTTCTGACAATGGTCCAACTGCATCCAAATGAGGATGGTCCACAAGCACATACTCAAGGAAATAATTGTTACTTTAACCATACAACCCCAGTCTATGGGTGGGTTCGCAAGAGTGTAGACAAAGGCTCTCATCGGCGAAGGATGACCCACAACTAGGTCTACCCAATCAAGGGTTCGAGTAACCAAGTGAGCGCACCCTTTTTATACACTAAGGTATGTGCCAATGAGCTATGGTGTGTGACGGACTGTCAAATGGATTTCCCGTTGTAGATTCCCCAGAGGGAAGGTGGAGCGAGGCTCACTTAAATACCCAAGCCTCTTAGGCTCTTATCGCTTGGTGTCAGGAATAAACAACGAGTCCTCCAAATTAGTCCATCACAATAGGCTACGAGTAGATGGCCATATAGGTGCCTTCACAGCTTTTCCTTCTAGAAAGGTAGTGAATGAAGGAAGACACTAAACCATTACCTAGCCTTAAAATGCCTTTGATTAAACCCCCATTTTATCCACTATAGACACGGTCAATTAAAACATAAATCCAAATATTACAAGACAATATTCGGGGCCGATTCTCTATCCCCAGTGGAGTCGCCAGACTGTGGGGACACAGGATCTGGGCGACGCATGCTGTCCCGGGCTCGCGGCCCGGTCGGGAGTACGGAGTAGCCACGGGGGACTAAACCGGAGTACGATGGAGTCGCCACCCGGTGTGAACCGGGAAAATGAGATTTAAGGCCGCACTCACCCCTCGCAAGGGAACACCTCAAACCGTTGGGTTCGGAATGGTCCCTTACTTATGTCACTTGTAATGAAAGGATTTATGTAATAATTTAATCAAGTTTAAGTAACACTTATTTCCAAGAATATCATGCTTCTAAATTCACATGCATACATCAACAAGTTCATCACAACATGCAACATCTCATGGCAATCTCATGAACATTTCTCAATATATGATATGGAAAACTAAGAACAACCTAGTCATGCTTGAATACTATCTCAGGAACATATTAACCAAATACATGCTAACAGCCTAATCATGCTTGAATATCATCCCAAGAACACATAGAATGGATAAATGCAGGAATACAAATAATATGATTGGCTACATAATACAAGAAAGATCAACCAAGAGGCAATTATGCATGAATATGATGAGACAGACAGACTCAGTTCAGTGTGTGCGCGTTCGTGTAGCGTTCGTAAATGCGTTCGAACGGTAAACAGAAGGTTCGCGTTCGTATAGCGTTTGAGAACGCGTTCGAACGGAACCAGACCTGATGTATGATAAGACTAAGAAAGTGCGTATGCATTCGCGTAGCGTTCGAGAACACGTTCGAACGGAACCAGACCTGATGCATGCTAAGACTAAGAAAGTGCGTGTGCGTTGCGTAGTAGCGTTTGTAAAACGCGTTCGAACGGGAAACAGAAGGTTCGCGTTCGTATAGCGTTCGATAATGCGTTCGAACGGATCCAGACCTGATGAAACAAAAT
>SKCR01010350.1:0-22584 GCA_019454045.1 Zanthoxylum bungeanum | reverse complement strand
TTTAGACCAACATACTAAGCCCATGCGCGTCACATCACACATACAAGAATAAAACCAATCATATCAACCAAGTATGCCCGATTGAACATATCTTACATCCAATCTGAACACACATCAACCGGCGCGGCAAAGCATCGTGGTAAAGGGCTTTTAGCCCCTCCCCATAGGGGATCTCACAACACACTTACTAAGCCCATGCGCTCGATTGACTTATACATACGAAATAAAAATAACAATATCAAACTAAGTATGCCCGATTGAACGTATCTCGCGTCCAACCGAACATACATCAACCGACGCGGCGAAGTAGTGTCACGAAGGTGGCCTTTTCGGCTCTTTGTCTCCTAAATGGAGGACCTTTGGACTAACTCACTAAGCCCATGCGCTTGGTTGAATCATGCATAACTAACGACATATTGAGTTTAGGTAAAACAAACTAAATAAACAAGAACAACACAACAAAAGAAAGATGGTGTCGTTTACCCAAGCGGTACGTGGAATTGTGGCCCGAGTACAGATCATATTACCGTCCATTCGGAATCGGCTATGAAATTTATGTCCGGGTTTCCATCCGATATACCGCGAGAGTTGACACATCTCTCATTCATCCAATACCCACAACATACATCATACACACAACGGATACACAAATACAGAAAATATAATCAAAATAAATGACTAGAAAATAAAAACGAGAATAAGTGTGAAAGATACCCTCAGGTCTAACCTTTTAAGCCGTCTCTCGGACTCACTTTCCACGAAGATCGGAAGGGGATAAAGCTCCGCAACTTTTCCGGTCCGCTGGTTCAACGTCCTAGCTCACTGTTTCGCTGCTTTGCTTACGATTCGAACTCCGTTCTGCTCCTATTCGGCTCCTGTTTTGCTGCTCACTGCACGGGCTACCTGTTTCAATGTTTTCAAAGAACTATTCCAAGTCGTGTGGGTTCTTAGTGCAATTAAAAGTGATTATTTAAGATTATCTATGTAGTTTTCTAAGTTACTGTTTTTTTAAGGATTTGGGCTGCTGTGTTTGTGTGATTTTCGGTGATGTATGGAGGTTTAGAGGGGCTGGTTTTCGGTGGTGATTAGGGGTTGTTTTGGTGCTTGTAGTTTCGGTGATGTGAGGGTGGTTATTTGTGGTAGATTCGGCTATGGAGGAGATGGTTGAGTTCTTTTGTTCTCTTTTTATGTGTGTAGGAAGTGTTTTTTCTTTTTGTCTGTTTTGTGGGTGTGTAGAGAGAGTCTAGAGAGATTTTGAGAGAGCTTGGGTGTGAATTGTGTTGTGTCCAGGAGAGCAATGGCCTGGTTAGGGGTTGTTTATATAGAGAATGGCTAGGGTTTACAAGGGAAGGGATTTGTGCATTAATTAGGATATGATTTAGTGTTTAGCAAGGAAAGTCAAAGATTGAGGGGGGCCAAATTTGGTTTAGATTAGGAAGTCAATACTTTTAATTGGTGGATATCTTATTGAATTAGGAAGTCAAATATATGATTGGCTTTAATTGGTTAAGATTGATTTTAATTAGGCAAATCTTATTTTTAGTTTTAGTATATAATATATTTGATTCATTTATATTAGGCATGATTTTATTTTATGTTTTATTTAATTGGTAAATGATTTAAATGTTTTATTTTAATGTTTAATATTTAATTAATATTTATTTATTTAATTTGGGATGTGTTTTATGGGCCTTGGGGAGCTAAATGGGCTGGGTGTGAGGCTAGCAGCAAAACCAGAATTACCGGCTCCGTTCGAACGCCTCATCGCACGCGGCACGAACGTCCGCAATCTGCACGAGGTTCGAACGAAGTAACGAACGCAGCCCCCACGAAGACAGTGAGCTTATTTATTGAATTCCCCCTTCCGATATCCGTTTCTCCGCGGCTTTCATGACTCAAAAGGTAGTGCCTCCAAATGAGACTCATCATCGGGTTTCACATGCAAAAATGCCATGCCTACACTTGGTTTGACCTAGAAAACCCAACCATGTATCAGAGTGGTTATTAAGCATGAAATTGAATTTAGGGTAAAATTTGGGTAAATTTGATTTGAGCATGATTTAACCAAATTGTTTGTTTGAGCATGCTTGTATATGGATAACTTGGAGTTATATGTGATCAATTTGATGAAAATTGAATTGGATTAATTTTCCCCAATTATTTTGGCTTGGCCGAATATATGATATGCCCTAAGTCATGGTATTTTTGTTCTTTTGATCATTGGATGAGTTAAAGACTTGGGACAAATTGATTAATGATTTAATTGGATTGAAATCGAAATCGGTTTATTAACCCCAAAATGCCGTGAGCTTCAAAGCATGAAATGAGATGATTTTTGTTTCAATAATGTTGGATATGTGTTGAACAAATAAAGCATGATTAATTGATTAAATTGATATTTTGGAAATGTTAATTTAAATAATTAATTATGGCTAATACACTTTAATTAATTAAATTGTGAAATTTGGAATATTGTAATTTAATTAGTTGGGCTAAATTTGGAATTGGGCTAAAAATGTTGTATTTGGGCTAAAAATGTTGTATTTGAGCTTAATGGGCTTGGTTGGGCCAAGTTTGGTTTAGGTTAATTGGTTGGATCCAATTGGGCCTAAAACCATTTTCATAAATTCCAAATATGATTAAATGGGCCTTTAATATTTTAATTGGGCCTAAATTAATTTTTGGCAAATGGTGATTCCTTATTGGGCTTTGGTTGCCAAAGCCCATGCCTTATAAATTAATTGAAAGCCCATTGGACTTTAATTAAATAGACATTGAATGTTAATTGGGCTTTGAGACCCGTTTAAATTAGATTTAGAATATAAGTCGCAAAGGCTCATTAATAAAGTGTAATTATTTAATTTGGAATTAAATAAAGAATTAGTATTGAATACAAATTAAATTGGATTTAATATTGTAGTTTAATATAATTCAAGAATTCGTACTTTGAGTACTTATTCTTAAACGAGTTGAACTCGCGCAAATCAAATCGTTGTTTGAACATTGGATGGTCATTAATTTCAGATTAATTAATTGGATTAGATTGATTGATAACATGCTTTATGTGAATATATGGATGTGATGCATGAATAATGTATATCAGATGGATATTAGATGGGTGAGGGAAATTTTGGAAATTGTTGTAATAAATTTAGAATTTATTAAATTGGACATGCGTGTCCAGCCTATTACCTCTTGACTCTTTGTATTTATCTACTCACTTATTCCCCTCAATGTAAATGAGGTTTCTTTAGAAGTGTTATGTAATTGGGTAGAAGTAAGATTTGTGCTAGCGGGAGAGAGGAAAAAGAGAGATTTGTTCTAGGAACAAAATGTTTTAAATATCCATCTGTATATCATTATTAATTTATTTACCGCGCCTTATTATGCTTTTAGAATGCATGCTTAAGGATGTATGATGAGACCTAATCAAAGATAATTAATTGGTTGCCAATTACGTGAAAAACCCTCAACTAATATTAAGCGGTTTCCTTCCATTGAGTGATTCATTCTCAAGATCCAAGATTGGCACTGGTTTGTTGGCCAAAGTCAAGACTTTTGTCCATCGCGGATGTGTTTGAATCATGAAGGCTTTGTTCCATATCGCATGTCTTGTCCAAGTTGTGATTTTTTGGCCAAAGTCAAGATCACTTCTTGTCCATCGACATCGATTACGAAGCTTTCCAAGGTCAATGGGTCCCGCTTAACTGGAATCATTAAGTTTGTTGTGCCAAAGCCAAGGCTTAGTTGATTCAGAGGAAAAATATTAGGGAATATATTGGATATATTGGCATATATTAGATATATATTTCGGACTTGAATGTCCACCTACTGGATCTAGGAATTGGATGAGATCCAATTGATCTTAGAGATCTACCTAGTTAAATATCATACAGCTTGTTGGCCAAAGTCAAGGTTGTGTGTTATTTAACGGGATCCTAACCCACTTGGAAACTAGGTTTCCCGAGTACTCAACAGAGGGTTAGAGGCTCGCCAAAAAATAATGGGAGGCAAGTATTAAATTTGCAATTTCTTTTAGATACTTGCCAATACGCGCTCATTTCAATTTTTCGTCATTAATTTAAATATATATTAGTTTGACTAATATTTAATCGTTGTTTTAATTAAACTGTTGGACTGTATTCAAACTACTTCAAATTTATAGTTGATTACATAATTGGATTAAAGTAGTCAATATATTTGAATTTACCCAATCAATTTATAGTTGATTATATAGTTAGACTATAGTAATCATTATATTTATTGTACCTGAAATCGTTGATTAGATAGTTGGACTATTGAAATCAAGATTACTGAAAGATTAGCGTTTAAAACATAATCCTAGGTGAAAATGTCTTTAACCGGCTTTAATTTTCAAATTGGGAATAAAACCTCAGGATAGTCCTGGGAACTGAGAAGTTATTCTATTTGATAGAGAAATATCTCGGGCCTAAGTCAGGAGTTGAGCAAATAGTGGAGCATGAGTTTTGGAAGACTCATGGTGATGATAACTTTAGTGCCCAATCATTTATGCTTACCGCAATGACTCTTTAATTCCGTCGTCAGAATTAAGGATTAGATCATTGTACTATGATGATGAAATTAAAGATCTTCATAGATCTATTCTTAGATCTTAGAAGTACAAATTGCAAAAGAAGCTCTTTAGCTCGTGTACGTCAGAGGGTACATCTGTCGAGCACTAGGTGTCGAAGATGATTGCTGACATCGATCAACTAGGTTAGCTGGGTATTACCTACATGGCCGAGACTACCAAAGATTTGATCTTATAGTTGATGAGTGGTAAATCTATCACTATTTCCCACTCATTTAACCTAATATTTTGTATAGTTTCTTGAGTTTTGTGAATATTTTGATGTGTTTTGTGTTATTTTGTAGATAAATAAAGTTTCAGGACATTCTGGAGGTGATTTGGGTCAAAACAGTGAAAATTGGACAAAAAGGGCATTTTTGTAAATTTTCTACGCCGCGACGCCAAGCCTTCAACGTCGCGACGTCTAACATGCGCCGAACAGCGCTAACGTGCGCCGGGTCCACAAATCAGAATCTGAGAAAAGTTTGACTTTGCTAAAATGCGTCGTGCCACGTGTCACCATCACAGCCGATCTGCTAACATGCGCCGTGCCACGTGTCAACATCCTACGGTGCCGACAGTCATCATCGCCACGTGTGCCACGTGTCATCCTACGTGTCTCCATGTCATCAACCACGTCAGCAAGTCAACAAGTCAAAATTGCCACGTGTCGTGCCACATCATCATCAACCAATCAGGAAGTGACACATGTCACAATTCTACGGTGCCGATAGTCTCTTTCCCACGTCGTCGCCACGTCATCGCCACGTCAGCATCAATAATTGAGTATCTAATCCTTATCTGGCACGTGGCGGATAAGAATCTCAGCGACCAATTAGAAGCCGCCACGTGTCACAATAATTGAAGCCCAACCACCGCGCCACGTGTCACCTTATCAGCTTATCCAGAATCTTCAAACAATCGAACCAAAGCGTGCCACGTCGACAAAAGCTGGCGTAGCGACGCTGAGGTCCTTGGCGTCGCGACGCTGGAATCCTACCGAGGCCTATAAATTGAGCTCGAGATTTCAGAAATGAATGCACCACTCTCTCTCTTATAATCTATCTAAAGAGAGAGTTTCTCTCTCTACTTTCTTTTAATTTTTAGTTTTTTAGTTTTTTAGTTTTGTAATTAATTTTAATTACGTTTTGTTAATATAGTAATTTAATTTTATCTTTTTACTTTTTACAGTTTTTATTATTTACCATGAGGAGGTAACTCCCCCAGCTAGGGTGAAAGATAATTCTTTTACTGTTACTATTTAGATTAATCTCCCTTAAAAATAATATATTCACTATTTAAAATATTGACTTAAAAAGGATACCGCCAGATTGGTCGGTTGGTAATTCATTTTAATCTGATTTAAACCTGACTAATAAAGGATACCGTCAGATTGGTCGGTTGGTAATTCATTTTAATCTGATTTAAACCTGACTAATAAAGGATACCGTCAGATTGGTCGGTTGGTAATTTAATTTTGGTTCCGCCTTTATGGCTGGTTGGACTTAATTTGACTTAATCAGGTTACCGCCTATATGGCTGGTTGGAAAAAGAATCACAAGTTTATATATTATTTTATGGGAGATATCTAAATTAGTAGTAGTAAAAGTAATTCCTTTTACTTTAGCATTTTATTTTATTGTAATTTACTTTTCAGTATTTACTTTACAGCATTTTTACTTTATGTCTTTTATTTCAAGTTTTTACTAGCCCTAGTTATGTGTTGTAACTAAATTAGTTATCTGGGGTTGTGATGAAATCCAATATCACCGTTTTATAAGGGTTAGATTATAGCTTGGGTAATATAAAGATTTATTTATTGAGTCTAAACTTAATGCTTTTTCATTAACTGGCCATTAATAAAATTGATATGGTAAATCTAAAATGAACTACACATAGGGATTTTAGGTTTCAGCCTTAGACTCAATAGCCCACGATCTTCCTTGAGGATAGATAACCATTTAATAGATTTCCTTACAGGATAGGAATATACATGTCGGGCGGGGGTAGCAATAATTGGAACTTAAACTTAATGAATCCAGATAATTTGGTTGACATAGACATATGGTACAATTGGGTTAAACTGGGTATTTGTGTCTGACCATCGACAGAGGCTTACACATAATTTAGTGTTCCAGGTTAATAAATCAATATATTACCCAACTTTAAGATAACCACTTCATCTTTAAAATGATATTGGAAGAAATCACACCCTATATAGTTTTTAATATTGAATTTTCTTAAAACCTATTTTCGACAATTTTATTTACTTGTTTTTAAATTTAGAATCGTCACCATTTCAAATCAATCAATCAACTTGTTAGATATTAGTAATCATTTGACCTCATAAAATTAATAGTTTAGATATTAAGTCCTCGTGGGATCGATATTTTTATACTACTTGAACGATACGTGCGCTTGCGTTATACGTGTGTGTTTACGCCGATCAAGTTTTTGGCGCCGTTGCCGGGGACTTATTTATCTTTTACTATTAGTTTAGGGGTTAGATACGTTACTTGTATCTAATTTCTTTTTACTTATTATTTTTGTTTTCTTGTGTTTCAGGTTCTCAGAAACTTCATGAGACGAACCAGAAGCTTTGAACTCCGATCGATTGACCCAGAAATTGAAAGATTCATCAGACAATTGAGAAGGGAAAGGCGAGAAGGCCAAGAAGCTTTAGTCAACATGGAACCTGAACCTTTGATCGTTGCACCACCAATTCCCATTCGAGACAGAACCATTCCGGTGGTTGACAGACTCATTTCCTGTATTGTACTTCCTCCCTTACCAGCAAATGCGTGTGACATCAAAACATGCATTCAGATGATTCAACAGTCAGTTCAATTCAGGGGGAATGCAACTGAAGATCCTAATTCCCACATCAGCAACTTCCTGGAAGTTTGCGGCACTTTCAATTACAACCGAGAAGCTGAAGAAGCAATGAGACTGCGTATTTTTCCATACTCCTTGAAGGACAGAGCTAAAGCTTGGCTACATTCACTACCAGCAGGTTCTATCACAACTTGGAACATTTTACCCACCAAATTTCTTGCAAAGTACTTTCCACCAGCCAGAACCGGAAAGCTGAGGAATGACATCACATCCTTTGTACAACAAGATTCAGAATCCCTCTGCGAAGCTTGGGAAAGGTATAAAGATTTACTCCGGAAATGTCCTCACCATGAGATTCCAAAATGGCTTCAAATCCAAACATTCTATAATGGGCTTTCTGGAATAATGAGAACCACAATCGATGCTGCTGCTGGAGGAGCCTTGATGGCAAAAGGAGAAGATCAAGCCTGGGACCTAATCGAAGAAATGGCCAACAACAATTCCTTGTGGCCAACAGAAAGGAGCATGATCCAAAGAATTGCAGGAATTTATGAAGTTGGAGCAAACACAGCAGTGAATACCAGGCTGGATCAGATATGCAAATGTCTAGAAACACTTAGCACGCAAGTTGTGAACATCGCTGGATCCACAAGTTCACCATATGGAGGAGAACTAGAACCGAACCAACTTGAAGAAACGGTGAATTATGTCAGCAATTTCAACAGACAATGGAACAATCCATATTCCAACACCTACAATCCAGGGTGGAGGAATCATCTCAATTTTTCATGGAGCAACAATTCAGGCCAACAGCAGAACTATCCCACCTGAATTCCAGCAACAGAACAAAAGCCAGGAGCAAACAAATGAACCAGGAATAACAGAAGTGTTGACCCACTTGAAAAAGATAGAAGCAAAACACGACTCTCACGCAGCAAGATATGATGCTATGTTTCAATCCCAAGCAGCATTAATTCAAAGTCAATCTGCTTCTATTAAAGCACTGGAGAATCAAATTGGACAACTGGCAAATGCTCAGAGTTACAGACCGCCAGGTACCCTTCCTAGCAACACAGAGCCAAATCCAAGAAACATGGGAAATGAGCAATGTCATGCCATCATGTTAAAAAGCGGCACTGAAATCAACAAAGATGTTGGAGTCAATTCAACTGCTGAGGAAGTTCCAAAAGAAACAAAGCAACAGATGGAGGAAAAAGAAGCAAAGGAAAAAAGAACAGATCACTCCACCTCCACATTTTCCTCAACGTCTTCAGAAGAACAAATTGGACAAGCATTTTCCTGGTTCCTGGAGATCTTCAAAAAGCTGCATATCAACATTCCATTTGCAGAAGCGTTGGAACAAATGCCCACTATGCCAAATTCATGAAAGATATTCTTTCATGAAAACGGAGATTGATAGATTACGAGACAGTAGCATTAACAGAAGAATGCAGTGCCATCATTCAGAGGAAACTTCCCCCGAAGTTGAAAGATCCTGGCAGTTTCACTGTTCCTTGCGTCATAGGAAAACATAACTTTGGTAAGGCTCTGTGTGATTTAGGTGCTAGTGTTAACTTGATGCCTTTTTCTATTTTCAGGAAACTGCAGATTGGAGAAATAATGCACACTTCAGTCTCACTACAACTTGCAGATAGAACGCTCGTATTTCCGAGAGGTGTAGTTGAGGATGTGCTGGTCAAGGTTGACAAATTCATTTTCCCAGCAGATTTTATTGTCTTGATATGGAAGAAGACGCAGACGTGCCAATCATCATCGGGAGACCATTCTTGGCTATAGGTCGAACCATTATTGATGTACAAAAAGGAGAATTAACCATGATGGTACAAAACCAAGAAGTAACATTCAATGTTTTCAAAGCCATGAATTTCCCAGATGATGAAAAGAATGAGGAATGTTTCAAACTTGATGTGATACACAGTACCATTCAGAACTCTGATGAAAGACAAAGTTCTACTGACAAACTTAAAACATGTCATTGCCTGTAGAGCCTAAAAATAAAGCGTCATTTGTACTGAATGAGCCAATTCTTGCACTACAAGCAACAGAAGAGAAAAAGTTCCACCAGCTCAACGAATGGAGGAAAGGAATTTCACAATCAGCCTTTTGAGGATGCCAAATTGTACAAAGAAAAGGGCAAGAAAATACATGATGAGAAGTTAGTGCGCATACAACTGGAACCAGGGCAGAAGGTACTGTTAAACAAATCAATGGTGAAATTCTTCTCATTGAAGCCAAAATCACGGTGGTCAGGTCCATTTGTGATCACCAAAGTTTTACCAAATAGAGCCGTTGAGATACATGATCCTGACGCTAACAAAACTTTCAAGGTTAAAAACAAGCGTGTCAAGCACTACTGGGGAGAATCATTTGAGCGACAAAAAGAAAGTGTTACACTTTCAGATCCAGCTTAACGTTCAAGAAGTCAAGTCTGGCTGACGACTTTAAACTTAGCGCTAGCAGGGAGGCAACCCATGCAATTTGTGTATATATTGTGATTTGGTGTGTTTTATTTTTGTGTGTTTAATTTTTGCAGGTTTAGTCATTTCAAAATGGAAGATGCTCTCGCAAATCTTCGCAAGCAATTTCCTTCCCTCCCTAAAAAATCTCTGATGAAAGTCTACAAAGCTCGCTTGGAACAGATGATATTACTGATGATTAAAGGTATTCCTACTGACATTTGTTGGTTAATTGAAGCACGAGATCGATTGGCATGTGAGTTTTCTGACTCTTTTATTTCACATCTGCCTGGTTTAGGAAAGAGCACATATGCTAAAAAGAGAAGAGCCAAAAGAATGTGTGTTGTTTATAAATGTGCTCGCATGTTTTGTAATACTCGTTGTCGTTCTTTAGGAATGGTGTCCGATAACCGCGAAGATAAGATTAACTTCATTAGGGATGGCTTGAGTAAGGAGTCTTTGGATGACATATCTAAAACTCTTGAGACGCATCCCAGTGGATGTGTGTATCATGAAATTCGCATGTTATATGCACAATTCCAAAAAAAAAAGACAACTGTTAAGTCTCGGGAATCTGACTAAAAAAGACCATGTTTGCCAATTTATAAGAAAATTGGATGGGAAGCTTGTCCCTGACGCATAGACGTCAATCAAGCCGTTACTTTTCTTGTAAATATTTATATCTTTTGTCTTTTCTTAATAGTTGTGATTTGTTTTGTTGTTTTCTTTTAATTTTCTCCGACAGGATCCGGACCTTTTTGACTATCACGATATTATTCACTACTAATCGTCCTCTGGAAGATACTTGTGCTATTATTACTCATCATTTTTCAGGTACTATAAATTCAGCCCGTCATTGCACTTTTGAAGGCATCCCGAGTTGAGAAAGAAATACATAAAAAATGGAAGCCACTTCAAGAAGACGAGTTGAAAACATCTGTGTGTTTTGCGGTAGTAGTGTTGGAACTAAACCACAATAGATAGAAGCAGCACAGGAATTGGGTCGAGTCTTAGCTGCAAGGAATATGCACTTAATATATGGCGGAGGCAATCTCGGACTTATGGGGATCGTTTCAAAGGCTGTACAGGAATGAGGCAGTCATGTTTTGGGAATCATTCCAAAACCCTTGGCAGAGGCAAATCTTATTGGATCATCAAACGGAGAGGAACTGATCGTGCCAGGTATGTCTGAACGACTGGTAGAAATGATTAACCGTGCTGATGCTTTTATCGCTTTGCCAGGTGGCTTGGGTACATTGGAGGAAATTTTTATAGTACTATCTTGGGAGAACCTGAACATACACCAGAAACCACTTGGACTGCTCAACGTTGATGGATTTTATGATTTTCTTTGTGTGTTTCTTGATGATGCTCGGAGAAATGGGTTCGTGTCAAAACCTATGAAAGAACTCCTCTTTACTGCCAGAACTGCTCCGGATCTAATAGACCAACTCATAGCCTATGAACCACAAGTTGACCCTATCCTTTCAAAGATAAATTGGTCCGAGGACGATCGTGGTAAGAGGCGTCGGATTAATCTGGATCTTAACCTTTAATTTCCTGTAGATTTTCAGAACCAGGTACGACCTTCTTAACTCTTCTTTTACTGTTTAAGACATGGGGACAATGTCTCATTTAGGTTTGGGGGAGGGAATTAGTTGATCAGTAACTTGTTTTTAGTTGTGTGTTATTTTTATTTTTAGTCCAAATTTTTTCGAAAAATACAAAAAAATTGAAATTTGTTCAAAAATTACAAAAATATTTTGCGTTTTTGTGTTTTTATTTTGACTAAAAGAGTAAAATTGGTAAGAGATAGCTGAGTAAGGAGTTTCCACTCCTGAGACGTATCTCAAACCTATTATGAAACAAGTTAATTTTTGTTTATTTTATTTTGAATTATTTAATTTGTGAATTCTCCTTAAAACGGACTAAAATGGATCTTCATATGCTCAGTTGACAGATATTATCAACATATATAGTAACATACGGACATGAGCTAAATTGAAAAGTTTGTAATATTCAGTGCTCTAGTTTAATTGGAGGAAACATCTCAAAAAGCAATGGAGTAAAAAAAAAAAAAAAAAAAAAAATCTGAGATCCGAGTTATTAAGTCTGTAAGGGTGTTTTAACACCTAGTGCCCTAAAACCAATTGGTTTGGGAGTCACTGGCCCAAAGCTCGTTACATGGATCAAAGATGCTGCAAAAATATATATATCTGAAGTCTGGGTAATTAAATCCTTAGGGGTGTCTTAAAACCTGGTGCCCTAAAACCAACTGGTTTGGGAGTCACCGACCCAACACTTGTTACATAGATGGAAGATATTGTATATAAATAAAAAAAATAGAAAAAAAAAATCAAAGAAAAAATCAGAAAAATGAGAAAAATTATTCCATTGCTGCAAAAAGGTGTGAAATCTGATAGAACTTTAGGACAAAAATATTACTCTCTTCTCAACTGCACTTATGACTGTTGTGGGCAAAAATGAGTTGATTATATTTTGTTGGCTGTGTATATGGAGATGGTAAATATAATCGGAGAATTTACTTATTCAGTAATTTAGAATAAAACAAACAACTAGTAACTTGGAGTAGAAGTTTCACCTGATTAGTCACTAACATCTTTATTCTCTTTTCGCTTGTCTTTTTGCTTTTGTGTGCATTAGTTTTAACTAACTTTTTACTTTTGTAAAAATGTTTGTGGGTATCATTGCTGTAAGCCCTCACAAGACTACAACTCGTCCACTAGGGACACCTAGGGGTTTAAAGGCTTGTTGCATACGCTAAATGCAACCGTGATCCCTACGAAAGTGGCTTAGTTAATTTATTTATGTTATTTTACTCTATGTTTTGCTCGAGGACTAGCAAAATGTTAGGTTTGGGGGTGTGATAAGTGGTAAATCTATCACTATTTCCCACTCATTTAACCTAATATTTTGTATAGTTTCTTGAGTTTTGTGAATATTTGATGTGTTTTGTGTTATTTTGTAGATAAATAAAGTTTCAGGACATTCTGGAGGTGATTTGGGTCAAAACAGTGAAAATTGGACAAAAAGGGCATTTTTGTAAATTGTCCGCGTCGGGACGCCAAGCCTTCAGCGTCGCGCGTCCCGACGTCTAACATGCGCCGAACAGTGCTAACGTGCACCGGGTCCACAAATCAGAATCTGAGAAAAGTTTGACTTTGCTAAAATGCGTCGTGCCACGTGTCACCATCACAGCCGATCTGCTAACATGCGTCGTGCCACGTGTCAACATCCTACGGTACCGACAGTCATCATCGCCACGTGTGCCACGTGTCATCCTACGTGTCTCCATGTCATCAACCACGTCAGCAAGTCAACAAGTCAAAATTGCCACGTGTCGTGCCACATCATCATCAGCCAATCAGGAAGTGACACGTGTCGCAATTCTACGATGCCGACAGTCTTTTTCCCACATCGTCAACACGTCGTCGCCACGTCACCGCCACATCATCGCCACGTCAGCATCAATAATTGAGTATTTAATCCTTATCTGACACGTGGCGGATAAGAATCTCAGCGACCAATCAGAAGCCGCCACGTGTCACAATAATTGAAGCCCAACCACCGCGCCACGTGTCACCTTATCAGCTTATCCAGAATCTTCAAACCAGCGAACCAGAGCGTTCCACGTCGACAAAAGCTGGCGTAGCGACGCTGAGGTCCTTGGCGTCGCGACGCTGGAATCCTACCGATGCCTATAAATTGAGCTCGAGATTTCAGAATTGAATGCACCACTCTCTCTCTTATAATCTATCTAAAGAGAGAGTTTCTCTCTCTACTTTCTTTTAATTTTTAGTTTTTTAGTTTTTTAGTTTTGTAATTAATTTTAATTACGTTTTGTTAATATAGTAATTTAATTTTTACTTTTTACTTTTTACAGTTTTTATTATTTACCATGAGGAGGTAACTCCCCCAGCTAGGGTGAAAGATAATTCTTTTACTGTTACTATTTAGATTAATCTCCCTTAAAAATAATATATTCACTATTTAAAATATTGACTTAAAAAGGATACCGCCAGATTGGTCGGTTGGTAATTCATTTTAATCTGATTTAAACCTGACTAATAAAGGATACCGCCAGATTGGTCGTTGGTAATTTAATTTTGGTTCAGCCTTTATGGCTGGTTGGACTTAATTTGACTTAATCAGGTTACCGCCTATATGGCTGGTTGGAAAAAGAATCACAAGTTTATATATTATTTTATGGGAGATATCTAAATTAGTAGTAGTAAAAGTAATTCCTTTTACCTTAGCATTTTATTTTATTGTAATTTACTTTTCAGTATTTACTTTACAGCATTTTTACTTTATGTCTTTTATTTTCAAGTTTTTACTAGCCCTAGTTATGTGTTGTAACTAAATTAGTTATTTGGGGTTGTGATGAAATCCAATATCACCGTTTTATAAGGGTTAGATTATAGCTTGGGTAATATAAAGATTTATTTATTGAGTCTTAAACTTAATGTTTTTTCATTAACTGGCCATTAATAAAATTGATCTGGTAAATCTAAAATGAACTAGACATAGGGATTTTAGGTTTCAGCCTTAGACTCAATAGCCCACGATCTTCCTTGAGGATAGATAACCCTTTAATAGATTTCCTTACAGGATATGAATATACATGTCGGGCGGGGGTAGCCATAATTGGAACTTAAAATTAATGAATCCAGATAATTTGGTTGACATAGACATATGGTTCAATTGGGTTAAACTGAGTATTTGTGTCTGCGAAATTTTGTTCGCAGAAGAAGCCATGTCGGGTCAGTCCAAGTTGCCATCTTTTGATGAAATTAAGGCTAAAAGAATGAGCAAAAAGGCTAAGGTGAAGGAACCCGAGTCTGTGGAGGCTGAGATTATTGTGGCAAAAGGGGAGACGAAAAGCAACTGCAGTCCCATCGACGCAGTCGACTGAGATAACAGTAGCTTCAAGGAAATGGAAGGTTGTGGTTGCACCAGAGGAAGACTCTGAGAGTGTTATTGTGAGAATCCCACATGGGTTGACCATGATTTTGGACCTTTGAAGTCTCTCTAAGTTCATCAAGGGGCTTCTGCTGGAGGAGGATGAGCTGACTGAGATAGCTCATCTGGAGAATATCGAGAGAGCCGTGGCTCTGAACTATCATGTGTGGTTTCAGAAGATTATATTTCTTTTTCTCTTTTCTTTCTTCAATATCCCGTCGATTGAGAATAAATTAAATGTTTTGTAGGCTATGGAATGTGGATTGGTTGCCCAAGATATGTCAAGTCGAGTCAGAGGATCAGAGATGTAGAGAGATCCAATACATCGATGAGGAAAGAGATTGTTGAATTGAAGGCAGCGGTGGAGGCTTCAGAGAAGAAGGCAATAAGGGTAATGGAGTTAGAGAAGGAATTGAAGTCGACTCAGGCTACGCTCAAACTTGAGATGGAGTTTTTTATGGCTGAACTAAAGGCTTATAAGCAGAGTGTGGATTCCCTTGAAAAATATAATGAAGAACTGATTGAGCGACTAGAGGGAGTAGCCTACGAGGCAGTGCTGGTTGAAAGAAGAAAATTGATGAAGCAATATTTGGCTGGGGAAGATAAAAGTTGAACCCCCAAAAAATGGATAAGGGAGCAGGAGCGACACGAGGCTGGGATTTCCTCGTCGGAAGAGGAAATTGAAGAAGCTGAAGAGATCAACCCAACCATTGTAGAATTTGTTACTTCGGAGGAAAACATTGCAGTACAAATGGAGTTAGCAAAGCCAGAAGAGGTTCACAAAGAATCTGAGGAAAAGAGCACAGAGGTTGGTGAAGGATCTGGTTGTAAAGAAAGTCAGCTTCTGATGACTGAAGTCACACTCGTCTCTAATGTTCCAGATGCCCATACTTCCGTCGTTTCCCCTGCTGAGGTTCCCGAAGTTGGAACCGTTGAAGACTGAAGATTTATTCCGCTTTTAAACTTGTAATTTTGATGGCTGAGATTACTAAGTTGTAAAAACTTTAAACAATCTTTGATATATATAATTTCCTCTTTCTCTTCATGTCGCTTCATTTTCTTTAATCAGAGAAAGTTAAATAGATATTTTTAAACAAATCCAAAGTAAATAGATGTTACAAGGTAGTTTCATTGTCCCTTAGTCATAAAGCAATCAACAATTGAGTGGTTGGTTTATGACTCTTATTATGAGTTTCTACATGTAGAATCGCTTGAGATGAACAACATTTCAGCTGTTTTGGATGAGCCTGTCGTCTTTGGCTTTCAATTTGTAGGCTCCTTATCCTATGACCTTGGTGATGATATAGGGTCATTCTCATGTAGGTCCAAGCTTTCAAACTCCAATTTCCTTAGTGTTTTTAAACACCTTAGGCATTACCCAGTCGCATTCTTTAAATGTTCGATACCTGATATTTTTGTTGAAGTATTTGGCCATCATTTGTTGGTGAGCTGCCAGTCGTATGAAAGTATTTTCTCTCAACTCGTCAATGGTGACGAGGCTATGGTTCATGAGTTGTCGATTAGAACTTTCTTCAAGCCATTGGTAGCGTGAGGATGGTATGCTTCATTCAGGTGTGATGGCTGCTTCTGCTCCGAACGAAAGTGAGAATGAGGTTTCTCCAGTTGACGATCCTTGGAGTTGGTTCATAATAAGCTGTGAGTCGGATTTAACTTATATTTTCATGGATCCCAAGTCCTTTGCAAAATTTAATCCAGCTACGAGAGCTTCGTGCTCAGCTTCATTATTAGTTACCTTGAAGCCACACTTGATTGCTCATTGTAGTATGTCGCCTTCTAGAGTAATGATCACGACTCCAAGCCCGCATCCTCATTTATTACTGGAACCGTCGACTAAAAGTTTCCAAAAAGGTATCGACTGGACACATTAAACTTCTTGTTCAGTTGTGAGCTGTAGGTTGGGACTGAAGTCGGCCATGAAATCTGCTAGAGCTTGTGATTTAATCGCGGTCCATGGTTGGTAGGTGATGTCGTGTTCTCCAAGCTCTATAGCCCATTTCATTAAACTTCCAAAAGCTCGGGTTTGTGGAGTATGCTTATCAAGGGGTGAGAAATATGGACTGTGATCGGATGCCCTTGGAAATAACGGCGTAGCTTCCGATCTGTTATTATTAAAGTTAGGACCAACTTCTCCATTTGGGTGTATCGTGTCTCCGCATTAAGCAAAGTTTTACTTACATAGTAGACTGAGAGTTGTGTTCCTTCTTCTTCCCTGATCAATACCGCACCGACGTCTTGTTCTGATACCCCCAAATATAGGAATAGTCTCTCATTTTCGACTGGCTTGGAAAGAAGTGTTGGAGTGGTCAAATATCTATTGAGTTCTTTCAAATCTTCTTCGCATGATGAAGTCCATTCAAAGTTTTTTGCTTTTTTGAGGGCTGAGAAGAACAATAAACTTTTGTCTATAGACTTTAAGATGAACCGATTTAAAGTTGTGATCCTTCCTGCAAGTCGCATGACATCTTTTGGGCTGTTGGGAGATGGGATGTTAAGGATAGATTTGATCTGATCAGGGTTGGCTTCTATCCCTCGTCGAGTGACCAGGTAGCCAAAGAACTTACCCGATGACACGCCAAAGGCGCATTTCGTGTGGGATTCATTTTCATGCCATACTTCCTCATGATGTCGAATGATTGTCCCAACTGTTATATATTTTGTTTGGCCTCCAAGGATTTTACCAACATGTCATCTATGTAGACCTCCATGGTTTTCCAATATGTTGGGAGAACATCTTGTTGACGAGACGTTGGTAGATGGCTCCAGCATTCTTGAGTCCGAATGACATCACTTTATAACAATAAATGCCTATGTTGGTGACGAATGTTATCTTTTCTTGGTCGTTTGGGTTCATGAGGATTTGATTGTAGCCTGAGCAAGCATCTATGAAGTTCAACAACTCATATCCGGCTGTAGCATCAACCATTGAATCAATGCAGTGGCGTATCCAGAAATTTCAGTCAACGGGGGCTAAATTTTTTCCTTACTAATATAATATATAATGAATTCATACATATTTTTTTGAAATTACAAGATGATCCATATACTTTTGAAAATTATGAAATAGCCCATAGTTTTTAAACTTATAAATCAACCCAAAATTTTCAGAATTAGATTTTTATCCATAATTTCTAAAAATATTAATTTACCCTAAAAATTTAAGTAAAAATTATTTTTAAAATTATATATTTTAAGTTTATGTAGTATATTATATAATAAATTTTCGCTAATTTATTGTAGATTTAATAACTTTTTAATTAAATTATTAAAAGTCTAGTGCTAAAACGCAATATTTGTGTTTTGAACAACTATATAAATAAAAAATAAATATATTTTTATTAATATGTGAATATTTTACACATAATAACTATACGATGTGGTTTAGTAAAAGAATCACTACAAATATATCAATAAATTAGAAGATCAATAACCAAACCTAAGTATAAATATAGTTTTTTTTTTTATTTTTAAATGTAATGGAATCCATATTCTTTTGCAAATGGAAAAACACATAAATGAGTGGATTTAAAATGAAAAATAGTCAATTATCTATACACATACAAATTAAATATAATTATTTTAGATATGTTTAAGAAATAAGATTGATGCAAAAATGTATTGGATTTTTTTTTAACTATTTTAGGCTTGGGCCTACATTTATATTAAAAAATACAACTCAAAAATTAATAAATAATGTATTTATGGGTGTTGTTTAATTATTTAGATTTTCCTATATATATATATATAGTATATATATATATATATTATATATATATATATATATATATATATATATATCTATATATATATATATATAATTTTTTAAAAAAAATTCTGCCACTGAATCAATGTGAGGCAGAGGGAATGTATCTTTTGGACACGCTTTGTTTAAGTAAGTGAAGTCAATGCAGACTCGTCATTTCTCATATTTCTTTCGAACTACGACGACATTTGCAAGCCACTCTGGGTATTGAATCTCCTCGATGTATCTATTTTGTAATAGTTTTTGGATTTCCTCGTCGATGACTTGGTTTCTTTCTGGAGCGAATTTTCTTCTTTTTTGCTTAACGGGAGGGTAGTCTGGATTTACATGAAGTTCATGAGTCATCATCTCAGGATCTATGTCTGTCATATCTTCATGAGTCCAGACAAAGCAATCGTGTCACTCCTTGAGGAAGTCAATTAGGTCGGCTCGTAGCTTGGGCTCAAGGTAGGCTCCGATCAGGGTTTTATGATCTGCGTAGTGCGGGATGTTGGGTTGATCTTGCTCGGTTCCATGAGAACCCTCATGTAATTGCTATGCTGATTGGTGATTGGCTTTAAGAGTCGTTTGATAGTAGCTTCTTGAGGTAAGTTGGTCTCCATTGATTTCTTGGATGCCCCACTTGGTGGGGAATTTTAGCACTTGGTCGTAGGTGGAAAAGACTGCTCTCATGTCTGTTGGGGTTTTGGGCGATGGGCGCAGCGGAAGCGCGGTTCGGACGAAATCGTAATTTAAAACTTTTTCAAATTACCGAATAAATTATTCAATATCTAATATGAATAATTTATTCATATTTCACCTAAACTTATTTATTCAATATCAAATATCAACATAAAGAAAGTTGAAATGTCGTGAAACTTTTACGAAAACCGTTTTTCAGCAAAATGACGCAAACACGTTTTTGACCGAACCGACCACCCGACACTTATGGGGACTGCCCAAGTCAGCCCCAATAGTTTCAGGACAGTTCATGGGCTGCCCGAACAGTGACGAACTCACTGTCTGGACAGTCGTCACCCGGTTGGCTCAAAAGTCACATGGTAACGCCGTTTTTGGCCGTTTTCACTTATTTCAACTCCGAAACACTTTCTAGAAATTGTTCCAACTCCCAAAACACATCCAATACATTCAAAACACATCAAATGCATCACAAAATTTCCAGTTTAATCACAACTGATCCAGAACCGAAAATTACCCATTTTTCATGCTTTAAATCCAGAAATTCAAGATTAATCTAATTAATCAAGACACTATCCAAAGTCACCACATATGAACAACCCAAGAATAATTCTAGGTGTCACAAGAGTGGTCATAACAATCTAGAATAGCAACTCATCAACAAATGATAAAATTGGATACAAATTACACTAATTTCATCCAATATACTTCACACATGCTTCACCTCCTTCCAATTCATTATCCACAACCAAAAGCCCCAATTTTCATAAACAAAAGGAACCCTAGAACTATTCAAATAATTCAAGAAAACTACAAACTAATTTCAAGCTCAATAAGATTTAGGATTACCTTTAATTTTCAATTTCTTAAGCCTTTTTTTCTTGAATTTTCCTTTGTTTCCATGGATTCTTCAAACAAACTTTGGAACCCATTATTATGGTGAAGCTCTCGGAAATGTCAATGAACAAGAGAGAGAAAAAAAAATTTCAATAAAAAAGAGTGTTGACCGACTTTTGAAGGTCAAAATGGTAATTTGTCCAATAAAAATACAATTAATTAAAGTAAACTTTTAAGTGACAAATCAAATTTTCACACATTTACTTTAATAAAGTCATGCCATGTGAACCAATCATAATTGGAAAAATTCCATAACATTTATGGAAAAAGTTTAATTAATTAATTATTCAAATATTTAACAATTAAATATCCAAATAATCAATTAATGTAATTATTATTATATATGTATTTTATTTACAATAAATAACAAATACATATATTTATGGCATGTGTCAAAATCTCATTTGACGAATAATTAATGTGTATCTAATCGTATTATGTATCAAATATAAATACACAATAATTATTATCGGACAAAATCCCCTAAAACATGTGTTATCGTTTAACCGATTAAACGATCTGAATTAACTCATTTAATCTGATGAAGTATTATGAATAATCCGTATTATTCATATCGAGTTGCCCAAGTGCTCAACGAGTACACTTCATATTATGGGACTCTCTAAGTTTAGGTTTATCCGTCACGAAATCTAATTTTCGTGTCCATAATCCACCCACTCATGGATTATGATGACCACGTACAATCTCGCTAAACTATGTAAGCCGAGATCACTGCATACGTATAATCCCTTCATCACAGGCTATCCATATTATACATGGGGTATAGATAAAAACGTCAAACTCGTTCGGTATAATATAGTCGACATTTCATTTACGATTTATAAATAACACTCGAAACTGATTTCCGAAGTTATACCACGAGGCTATGGATTTACTAGATCGTAAACACGTGAGGATGCATATGCCCTGTACACATGACTGACAGATCATATCTTGATACGCATTGGATATCATGAGTATCAGTCCACACCCAACGAACAGGTGGATGTCTGACCATGAATAGATCGTTGACGTGACTGCCATCAAAGTATGAAGGATAACTCATATATCCCACAGTGATATCTCAAGTCGGAGGACCATTATGCTCGTTCAACTCGTGAAGATTCATATTGACGTTGGTGTACCATATATTAGGAAATCTTCCGTGAGTCATTCAGTGTCTTATCAAATAAACACCTACATGTCTATACGAGTCTCCCGAGACTCATGGTTCACTGGGATAACCATCGGACCAAGTCACGATATACGACATGTATTGGTCTCTGTGGATTTTACTAATCGACCCATGTTAGTAAATATTGACCAGAAACTTTATTTAATGATATACATCTAATAGTGTGCTTCCCAATGTCAATTATAAATTACATTGTAACTGCACACTATATTGTAAATCCTAGGGTCTTTGTCTAATATACATGTATCACTAAACTAGATTTAGTTTTGATCTAATCATAATCAGATATCTAATCATAATTAGATCGAATAAGTGTATAAAAGACAATGGTGCTACCACTTAACTTAGTAATATTATGGAAAATAGAATTTCTCATATTTATGAATCGGACATAAATACGATCTGGATTGGCACTCTGAGCACCAACCCTTACAATGTCGTGTATCCAAGGTCGGCCAACAATCAAATTGTAGGCTGAGGGGCAATCTAAGACCATGAATGTTGTGATCTTGTTGATTCCTCCCACGTAGATTGGGAGAGATATTTCTCTCAAAGTGAGCTTCTACTCTCTACTGAACCCGATCAACACAGTCGACCGTCAGATGATTTTATCTATTTCCGCTCCCATGTCTGCTAGGGCATTGGTGAAGATGATGTTGGCTGAGGATCTTGTGTCGACTAGTACTCGCTTGATCATGAAATTAGCGACATGTAAGGAGATTACCAAAGCGTCGTGGTGGGGGTTCATCTGGCTGAAACTATTGTAGTCTGTGAATTTGATTGTTAGGTTTGTGAACATTCTTTCAATCGACATTGTAGAATAAGAATGTCCCAATGGCTACTTCTCTCGTGCGTCGTTTGGCGGCTGAATACGAGATACATTAACCTCAGATCTGCCTGAAATGAAGTTGACAATATTATTAATTGGTGGTGGTGATTGGGGGCCATCCATTTATTCTTCTCTGTCGTCTCACCGAGCCATTATTGCCTTCCCTTATTCTGTAAGCAAATCTTTTAGATGTCCCTTATTCAGTAGTTCCAAAACTTCCAATCTCAGAGACACACAATTAGCTTTCGTATGACCATAATCTATGTGGAACTCACATCATTTACTTGTGTCTTTCTTGGTAGAGTCGTCTTTGGAATG
>SKCR01010349.1:0-22524 GCA_019454045.1 Zanthoxylum bungeanum | reverse complement strand
TTGTAGGCACTGCAATTTTTGCATATAAGTCCCTATGATGAGTCTCATTTTGGAGACAATACCTTTTAAGTAAGTCATGGAGGCACGAAAACGGACATCGGAAGGGAAATTAGAATAAACAAGGTTCACTATTTTCGTTCGTGCTGGCTTTCGTGTATCGTTCAAATGCAAACAGATTTGCGTGCGTTCGTGGCCGCGGTCGAAGAGGCTTGCGAACGGTGTCGGTAATTTTGGTTGTTGCTGCTAAGCCTCACAGTAAGCCCAATTCGCCAAGCCTTGGCCCACACGCCCAGCCCACTTAAAACACAAATTTAACCATGGTGAAATTAAACACATCTAAAAATCACATACCAATTAAAATAAACTTAAATCAATCCAATATTTTATTCCTTAATTAAGATATTCACCCATCCATTCCAAGATTCCATCCTAACTAAACAAAATCACATACTAAATTAAAAAGATGTCAGCAGAATTAAATCAATTATAACAACTAAAGATATTGACTTCCTAATCTAAACCAAATGTTTGTCCCCCCTCATCTTGTCTTTTCCTTGGTCAACACAAATCAATTCCTTCCTTGTGAACAGGTGAAGCCCTAGCCATTCTCTATATAAATAACAACTTAACCAAGACAGATTTTCCCCTAGCTCATACACATAATATAACTCACAACGCACACGAAAATCAGACAAATAACACCGAAACCCGATAATTTCCCACATAACTACAAGATAACACACAAAAATTCTCTTCATCCTCTGCCCATCCTAATCACCGAAACCAGACCTCCTCCTTACCAACATGTATCACCGAAACAGCCAACACCCATACAGCAGCCTTACACGCATTCAGGCAGCCCTAAACCTCACAGAAAAAACAGCCCCCGAACACACCATAACACACCGAAAATCACACCTAAAACAGTAGCCCAAACTGTTGGAGTTTCTAGAGGTCCCAAGATCAAAACTCAAGCATGAATCATAAGCGAATACAACGATTTAAGTGCGGAATACTTACATCGAGCGGTGGAGATGCGATTTGGCAACAAAAACGAACTGATTTCTTCACTGGTTTGGGCGTGAGCAGTCCACTGTCACAGCTCACTGCAGATTCGGTTTTGTGCTTCTGTTTTGCTCCATTTTGATCAAGAAAAACGAGCTCCAAGCTTCATCAAAACGTTCCTTGCTCATGGGTATACTTCCCTTATCACCTTCGCATTGAACCCGGAGTGTGCTAGCACTCTTGTTTTGCCACAAAACACACTTGCTTCCCTCCATTTTCTTTTATCTTGTTCGGCAGTTCACTGCCTTTGCAAAACCAGAAAATGTCGTGAGAGAGGGGAGAAGAAGAAGAGGAGAGAGAGGAGGGAAAGTGAAGTGTTGTGTGTATACGGTTTTGTGTTTACTTTATGCATCAAATGCATTTGAATTTCATTTGAATTCATTTCAAACACATTTGGGTTTTAATTCCCAAAACACACACATCACCTTTTAAAAATTCATTATATGCCATCATTACCTCTCTTTGAGAATAGAGACAATGTATCATCCCTCAAAGGTGACTAGATACATCCATCATCTATTCGTGTCAAGTAATGAGATATCGCGATCTGATTTGCGGATTCCACCCGTTTCAAAATACGAATGTGTCCGCAAACACTTTCGGGCCCAAATTCGCTAATTCCGAATTAACTAATTTCCGTCGCGACGAGAATTAAATAATTACGCCTAGCGGAATTATTATTCACGTCGCTAACGAATTAATTCTAAATTAATTCGCTCGCCCGAATTAAAATCTAATTTTATTCCGCGTCGAAATCTAATTTCGTTTAATATATCAAATATATTAATTCCTCGATTAATTCCAAATCAATGTTTCTCTCTCTTCAATAGATATTTTATCCTAGATAAAATGTCTCCGAAATTAATCCCAGATTAATTCTCTCTCTCATCATATCAATCCCAGATTAATATAAGTGCGAGTCATACGTCATCGGTGAATCTTTGGGAAGCGACCCATGAGATCCCCGGATATGTTGGCAGTAAATACGGTCGTCGGTGTATCCGAATCACGTACGTACCAAGTACTACGTTCTACCGATTTACGAGACAAGGTCGACTCCTAGCAAAGCACCAAGTCTTCCCAATTCTCCGGACATATTCTCATAAGAATATTAAGATCTGTATCAAGCGTAGTATACCGTAGTATTGTGTATATCGGCCCAGTATCGGATAATCACGTGCTAGGGCTGGGGCTGGATAAGTGTCTGCCCCGTCCGAAACACATATCGGATGTCTGGTAACATAGTCTCTATAATCGGATATACATGACCTGGTCACAATATCCCGATTGGTTGCGCAACACTCAAGAGCACTAGTACCGTATCCTGCGTGACATCATCTCCAAATGACTGAAGTGACACTTCCATCTTGACATCACACCCAATACACTACGACTCTCTGATAACCCAGAAGTGGTGTACTCAGAACCCGTTTAAAGTCCCCTACCACCAAGACCAAAGTCTATCGATTATCGTAAGTATTAGCGATGTAAGTCTCAGGTTAAGACTATACACACCTACCTTGATTCGGCCTCCCATAGACACATAGTCATAATACCAATGGGATTCCGAGGGGTCTATCCAGAGCGAATCTGTTTCCCGTACCATCGGTGAAACACGACCTCCTATCGCACTTGCATAAGTATCCAATACTTATATATATGAGAACTATGCCGTTGTGCCCTCACAAACGCGCACAAGTGCAATACTAGCCTATTCCGCATTATCGATGTCCAGTCTCGATAATACTACGGCTAGGGATATTTAATGATTAATCCTTCGTGGACTGATACTGTCTCATATCATCTCAATCCAGGAACTAATCATAGGGACCTCTCTTCATTTATATATCTATGGTGATCTAATCACAAATGATGAGAGTGCAATTTCTTTGTCACATAGTTAATTTGCTACAACAACACAATGATCTGTGCAAATAGTGACGCTATGGGTCATCATGTCCAACAATCTCCCACTTGGCACGTAGCGAGTCACTCAAGTGTCCTACACCTGAACTATGTACGGTTCGCTCAAATTGCTGAGGAAAGGTTTTCGTCAGCGGATTTGTTTAATTATCGTCTGACGCGATTTACACGATCATCACATCGCCACGATGTATGATCCGAACGAATCAGATGATATAGAAGTATATATCTGGATCGTCGATGAGACCTTTAATTCTTTAGCCTGTGCTGACGCCTAGCTCAGCTGCTAACAGAACTATATCTAATCTAATTAGATTTATTATCGATCCAAATGGCTTCTATTGCTGCCTCAGCTGCAGCAATAATCCGCATTTGTTGTTTATTCGGCAACAGTTATCTTGCTAGGAAGATTTCCAGCTCACTGTCCCTGTTATTCAAACTTTATAGTACCGCAGTATTTACCGGTTTGGAAACTTGCAGCAGTGATCCCAGTCACTTCAAGTTCTCCATCTCCATAGTTTAAGACAACATCTTTAGTTCTCTCAGATACTAACAGATGTTCTTAATCTTCAATCCAGTGACTATCACTTGGATTGACCCGATTGTGACTCCATATGCTCAAAGCGTATGAGACACCAATACAAGTACATTTTAAATGTACAATTTCTCAGAGAGTGTTACCAACTCCAAATCTAGCCCAGTAGATCTTTATTCCTTGAATAAAGGTTGTTACTCCCCAGAATTCTACGGAGAATTTCTATTGAAAGAATATCCATGAAAGCCAAGCTTTCACCAATTGTTTTATGGGAATTTCATTGTCAGTGCCCTCCCCCACTAACCTCCTTATATACACAAGAATTATTTCGTTTTGAGTTAAATCATAAACCATTATGATTATTTCAAAACGTCAGTTCCAAGAACCCTATGCTTGCTTCAATCCAAACATGGATTGAATAATCCGCAAACCTTGTTTGTCGGTTATACAAAATCGTCAGAATGTTATAAACATTCTCCAAAAGGTTTCCTTTTCAGGAAAGCGATTTTGATTTGTAACTGACATATTTCATAAATGAAATACAGTTATCAACAAGCATCTTCAAAATGGATTTACCATGGCAACAGGTAAAAGGTTGAACCGTTATTAACACAATGTTGATAACGATACCTTTCCGTCAAAAGCCTAGCTTTGTACGTTGGTATGTTGCCATCCATGTATGTCTTCCTTGAAGACGTATAATGTACCATAGGCACAATGCCTTGTGGTACAACAACTAGTATCCAAAATAGTTGTTAAACATGGAATCCATTCCGACTCATGGCATTTTGCCATAATAGGGAGTCGATACCTCGTATCACTTCCTCTAAACGTAGTCAGATGGTACACCTCCATAAGATTGACATCTTAATGAGGTTAGATCAGAAACCCATACCCTAGGTTGTTTTCTGACTCTATCCGATCTACGAAGTTTCTTGTGTATTTGAAGATTAATGGTACAGATTCATCATTGATGAACTGTTTGTGTTCCATTAAGGACTTCGTGCCTTGAATAGTATTACTCCGATTTTCATCGAGTATCACTATCCTCCCACTGACCACTGCATATCGGTATTCCTCTCAGGAAAACCGCATGGTGAGCAACAATCACATTGTTCTCATGTGGGATTTATAAGTACTATACTTATGGTTTCCCTTAGGATAACCTATATTGGCACTAATCCAATTTGGGTTCTTAGTTTGGTATCATCCAAACTTATGCCTGGCATACCCAAATTGTTAGGAATGAGAAACCCAGTTTCTTTCCCGTTCATATCCTATATGATATCTGTCAAACAGATTTATATGGAACCTTATTCTAAATAAGTTTTGCACTGTTAATACATATCCTGTTTGAAGGAAATGATAGCTCAGAGCGACTCGTGATAAACCTTATCATGTCCAACGAATTCGGTTTTAGTTCGGACACACCGTCTAACTGACGTGTCTCGTTTAATTGTGTCCTAGACAACAATGCCATAAATAAGTCTCTATTGATCAAATCAATTTGAGCTATTTATTTGTCATTTATATGTTTGAGATTTTATTATATTCAAAATATAAATTCTGTTATTTACATCTAATGTATTTATCTCAGTATCATCTTTATATAATAAAACACTTTAGTGTTTTAGAATATAAAGGTTCACCCGCAATGGGTTAAACACTGATAAAGAGATAATGTTTCTAGTCAAACTAGTTACATTATAACAGTTCCTAATTTAAGTACACACCCAAGGTAGTTCCTAAACTTAGGTATCTACGGTCGAAACAGCGACTTTCGTCCCGTTTCCGATTCGCAGAGTAATCTCAGCTTGAAGTCAGTATCCTGCTCAAAGCAGATTCTGAATATCAATACATATATTTTTATGTTCCACACTAAGTATTTAAAATCTAATTTCAATACTAGTAGTGAACATAACTTTGACAAACATTTTCAAAGTTAGAGCCTCGCCCTTTCTTTAATTCCTTCGTGTCTTCCATATCCAAATGGCAGTCACTTTGGTATATGTCAATTATCCTTTTCAATATTTTAGGAACCTTAGGCCAAGCCTTGGGTTTTTAGAATATCGAAACGATGTGCACCTCGTGCTACATCCCCAATTGCAAACTTTGACTTTATCTCTCCTCTAGAATAGTCAATTAATTCTCAAGAATTATAAATTGCAATTTTAATACTTCTTAAATCAAAAAATTAGATTTATGACAAGTATATTAAATTAAGCATTAAAGTCATCATCACATAATCTTCCAAAGATTTTATGCTCTACTTTTATTGCTTAATTTTGGGCTTAAGGTATAATAAGTTATTTTATCAAATAAAGTAACCTATTATTTATTCCCAATTTGAAAATTAAATCATTTAAAATATTTTAATCCCAGATTATATTTTAAATATCCAACTTTTCAATTTCTTATCTTGATTACAATAGTCCAACTATTTAACCAACGATTAGTGGTACTATATATATTATAATGATTATAATAGTCCAACTATATAATCAAATATAATCCAAATTAATTAACCTCAATTACATTTATACTATAATCCAATTATAAAATCAACTGTAAACTGAAATTAATTAATTCAAATATATTGATTAATATAATCCAATTATATATAATCAAGTATAATACAGTCCAACTGTTTATTAAAACAACAATTTAAATATTAGTCTAACTAACATTTAATATAACGACGAAATAAATTAAATGAGCGCGTTTAGCGAGTATTCGAACGAATGTTGCAAATTCAATACTTGCCTCCCACTATTTTTCGTCGAGCCTCTAACCCTCTGTCGAGTACTCGGGAAACCGTGTTTCCTAGTGGGCTAGGATCCCGTTAAATATCACACAATCTTGACTTTGGCCAACAAATTGTATGATAATTAACTAGGTAGATCTCGAAGATCAATTGGATCTCATCCAACTCCTAGATCCAGTAGGTGGACATCCAAGTCCCAAACATATATCTTATATATGCCTATACATCGAATGTATACCCTAACCTTTTTCCTCTGAATCAACTAGGCCTTGGCTTTGGCACAACAAACCTAATGATCCCAGTCAAGCGCGGACCCATTGACATGGAAGCTTCGTAATCAATGTCAATGGACAAGAAGTGGTCTTGACTTTGGCCAACAAACCACAACTTGGACACGACACCGATATGGAACAAAGCCTCGTGATTAAAACACATCTTTGATGGACAAGGGCTTGACTTTGGCCAACAACCCCTGCCAATCTCGGATCTTGAGTAAGAATCACTCAATGGAAGGAAAAACGCATGATATTTAACGAGGGTTTTTCGCGTGCAAATTGGCTACCAATTTAATTATCTTTGTTAAGGTCTCATCATCATACACCCTTAAACATGCATTCTAAATACATAATAAAGCGAGTATGAAATAAATAATAATGATATGCGGATGGATACTTTACACATTGATCCTAGATCAAATCTCTCCCTTTCTCACTCAAGCTAGCACTTGTACTATTTCTACCCGTTACACTACACTTCTAAAGAAACCTCATATACATAGAGGGGAATAGGTGAGAAGAGAATACAAAGAGAATGAAGGTGATAAGGCTGGACACGCAGGTCCAATTTAATAAATCGAATTTATTACAACAATTTCTAAAATTGCCCACCCATCTAATATCCATCCGATATACATTATTCATGCATCACAACCATGTATTCACTCATATAAGCATGCTATCAATCAATCTAATCAAGTTAATTAATCTGATAATTATGTGATCATCCAATGTTCAAACAACGATTTGATTTTGTTCGAGTCAAACTCGTTTTTGCGAATAAGTACTTAAAGTACGAATTCCCGAATTAAATTAAACTACACAATTAAATCCAATTCAATTTGTATTTAATTCTAATTCACTATTTAATTCCAAATTAAATATCACACTTTATTAATAAACCTTTTTCGACTTAAATTCCAAATTTAATCGCTACGGGTCTCAAAGCCCGATTAATATCCAATATTAATTTAATTAAAGTCTAATGGGCTTTTAATTAATTTCTTAAGGCGTGGTCTTTTGGTCAACTCGGGTCAAACCCGCAACCAAAGTCCAATCCGGGATTTACCCCATAAGCCTTTAAATTAATTTTGGCCCATTAGGCCCAATTAAATTACAAAGGTCCATTAGTTGCATTTGGGCTTTATGGTTAAGGTTTTGGGCCCAATTGGATCCAATCCATTTGCCCCAAACCCAACTTGATAAAATCAAGCCCAATAGGCCCAATTACAACATTAGAAGCCCAAATCCAATTTAAGGCCTCAAATAATTAAATTACATAAATCCAATTTAACAATTTAATTACTTAAAGTGCATTACATGATTAATCAACTAAATCAACATTTCCAAAACACTAAATTAGTCCAATTAATCATACTCAATTTCATCATCACATGTCCAACACATTAAGATTAAAATCAAACCCATTACATGCTTTACTTTATTCTTGGCAATAAGGTTAATTACATGTCCGATTTGTTTCAATCCAATTAAACCCAATTCGACATTAAATCAATATACCCTAATGATTTTCAACACATCCAATGTTTCAAAAATCAAAATTCACCAAGAACACAAAGGGGCATAACTCTCGGCCAACACATCAAAATTGGGGAAATTTGTTCCAAACAATATTTAATCAAATTGATCCAACCAATCATCAATTAAACATGTATTAAGCATACTTAATCATCCAATTTCATAATTGCATGCTTAAATCAATTTTACCCAATTTCAAGTTTCATGACATGCTTTCAAAATTGGGGAAATTTGTTCCAAACAATATTTAATCAAATTGATCCAACCAATCATCAATTAAACATGTATTAAGCATACTTAATCATCCAATTTCATAATTGCATGCTTAAATCAATTTTACCCAATTTAAAGTTTCATGACATACTTGGCAATTTGGGGATTTTTCGTCCAAATCGAATTCAATCCAATTGATTCCGCAATTGACGTTAAATCATCATCCCGAATGATTTCCAACACTTCCAATTGTCAAAAATCAAAAATCCCAAGACATAAAATCAATATCAATTTTCGGCCAAGGTAGCAATTTGGGGAAAAATTGATCCAATCATATTTTCTTCAAATTGACATAATCAATCTTCAATACAAACACAATTAAGCATACAAATCCATCCAATTTCATTTATCATGCTCAAATTCAAGTTTGCCCAAATTTTAGCCCTAACATTTTTCATGCTTTTAACCTAAGCTCTTGATGCCATTGTTGGAGTTTCTAGAGGTCCCAAGATCAAAACTCAAGCATGAATCATAAGCGAATACAACGATTTAAGTGCGGAATACTTACATCGAGCGGTGGAGATGCGATTTGGCAACAAAAACGAACTGATTTCTTCACTGGTTTGGGCGTGAGCAGTCCACTGTCACAGCTCACTGCAGATTCGGTTTTGTGCTTCTGTTTTGCTCCATTTTGATCAAGAAAAACGAGCTCCAAGCTTCATCAAAACGTTCCTTGCTCATGGGTATACTTCCCTTATCACCTTCGCATTGAACCCGGAGTGTGCTAGCACTCTTGTTTTGCCACAAAACACACTTGCTTCCCTCCATTTTCTTTTATCTTGTTCGGCAGTTCACTGCCTTTGCAAAACCAGAAAATGTCGTGAGAGAGGGGAGAAGAAGAAGAGGAGAGAGAGGAGGGAAAGTGAAGTGTTGTGTGTATACGGTTTTGTGTTTACTTTATGCATCAAATGCATTTGAATTTCATTTGAAATTCATTTCAAACACATTTGGGTTTTAATTCCCAAAACACACACACCACCTTTTAAAAATTCATTATATGCCATCATTACCTCTCTTTGAGAATAGAGACAATGTATCATCCCTCAAAGGTGACTAGATACATCCATCATCTATTCGTGTCAAGTAATGAGATATCGCGATTGATTTGCGGATTCCACCCGTTTCAAAATACGAATGTGTCCGCAAACACTTTCGGGCCCAAATTCGCTAATTCCGAATTAACTAATTTCCGTCGCGACGAGAATTAAATAATTACGCCTAGCGGAATTATTATTCACGTCGCTAACGAATTAATTCTAAATTAATTCGCTCGCCCGAATTAAAATCTAATTTTATTCCGCGTCGAAATCTAATTTCGTTTAATATATCAAATATATTAATTCCTCGATTAATTCCAAATCAATGTTTCTCTCTCTTCAATAGATATTTTATCCTAGATAAAATGTCTCCGAAATTAATCCCAGATTAATTCTCTCTCTCATCATATCAATCCCAGATTAATATAAGTGCGAGTCATACGTCATCGGTGAATCTTTGGGAAGCGACCCATGAGATCCCCGGATATGTTGGCAGTAAATACGGTCGTCGGTGTATCCGAATCACGTACGTACCAAGTACTACGTTCTACCGATTTACGAGACAAGGTCGACTCCTAGCAAAGCACCAAGTCTTCCCAATTCTCCGGACATATTCTCATAAGAATATTAAGATCTGTATCAAGCGTAGTATACCGTAGTATTGTGTATATCGGCCAGTATCGGATAATCACGTGCTAGGGCTGGGGCTGGATAAGTGTCTGCCCCGTCCGAAACACATATCGGATGTCTGGTAACATAGTCTCTATAATCGGATATACATGACCTGGTCACAATATCCCGATTGGTTGCGCAACACTCAAGAGCACTAGTACCGTATCCTGCGTGACATCATCTCCAAATGACTGAAGTGACACTTCCATCTTGACATCACACCCAATACACTACGACTCTCTGATAAACCCAGAAGTGGTGTACTCAGAACCCGTTTAAAGTCCCCTACCACCAAGACCAAAGTCTATCGATTATCGTAAGTATTAGCGATGTAAGTCTCAGGTTAAGACTATACACACCTACCTTGATTCGGCCTCCCATAGACACATAGTCATAATACCAATGGGATTCCGAGGGGTCTATCCAGAGCGAATCTGTTTCCCGTACCATCGGTGAAACACGACCTCCTATCGCACTTGCATAAGTATCCAATACTTATATATATGAGAACTATGCCGTTGTGCCCTCACAAACGCGCACAAGTGCAATACTAGCCTATTCCGCATTATCGATGTCCAGTCTCGATAATACTACGGCTAGGGATATTTAATGATTAATCCTTCGTGGACTGATACTGTCTCATATCATCTCAATCCAGGAACTAATCATAGGGACCTCTCTTCATTTATATATCTATGGTGATCTAATCACAAATGATGAGAGTGCAATTTCTTTGTCACATAGTTAATTTGCTACAACAACACAATGATCTGTGCAAATAGTGACGCTATGGGTCATCATGTCCAACAAAAACATCCCAGAACGTAACTAAGAATAAAAGCAAAGCAGCGGACAGTAGAAAACGGCAGCGAATCGGAGTCAAAAGCAGCAGCAAAAGAACGGAGAACACGACTCAAAATAGTAAGACAACGAACGAGAAGCAGTGAACCAGTGAACGGAAGAGTTACGGAGCATCCCCACTTCCGAAGATCGTTTACGTACATCCGAGAGGTGATTTAAAAGGTTAGACTTGAGGGAACTTTTCTCATTAGTTTTTATTCGTCTTTTGATTGTTTTGAATTCTATTCGCATGAGAGTCATTTGAGGATGCATGTTGTGGCTTGAATGAAATGGAAAATATGTCGCCTCTTGTGGTATATAGGATGGAAACTGGACATAAATTTCATAGCCGATTCCGAATGGACGGTAGTATGATCTGTACTTGGGATACAACCTCCACGTACCACTTGAGTAAACGGCACATTCTTTTGTTTTATGTTGCTTTGATTTATTTATTTTTCGTTATTTGAATTCTGCATGTTACTTTTGTATGTATGATACAATCGAGCGCATGGGCTTAGTAAGTCGGATTAAAGGTCCCATATTTGGAGGGGTTAAAATCCTTTACCACAATGCTTTACCGCGCCGGTTGATGTGTGTTCGGTTGGATATAAGATATGTTCAATCGGATATACTAAGTTTGATATGATTGTCTTTATTCTTGTATGCATGATGTGATCGAGCGCATGGGCTTAGTAAGTGCGATGAAATGTCCTATTATTGAATAGGTTAAAATCCTTTACCATGATGCTTTGCCGCGCCGATTAACGTATATTCGGTTGAATGTAAGATGTGTTCAATCGGGTACATGAAGTCTAAGGTTATTGTCTTTATTTTTTATATGCATTGAGATAAGCGCATGGGCTTAGTAAGTGCGATGAAAGGTCCTCTAATTGAAGAGGTTAAAATCCTTCGTCACGATGCTTCGCCGCACTTCGTATTTCGCTATTTGCTTTTTATGTATGTATTGCGTCACATTTTGTGCATCAGGTCGTTCCCGTTCGAACGTGTTATCGAACACTATACGAACGCGAACCTTCTCTTTCTCGTTCGAACACATTTTACAAACGCTACTCGAACGCGCATGCATTTTGTTTCATCAGGTCTGGATCCGTTCGAATGTGTTATCAAATGCTACAACACGCGAACCTTCTATTTACCGTTCGAATGCGTTTACTAACGCTATACGAACACGCACACACTGAACTAAGTCTGTCTCATCATATTTCATGCACAACTGCCTTTTGGGTGATCTCCCTTTCATTATGTAGCCAATCATATTATTTGTATTCCTGCATTTATCCATTCGATGTGCTCTTGGGATGATATTCAAGCATGATTAGGCTATTAGCATGTTATTTGGTTAATATGTTCATGAGATAGTACTCAAGCATGATTAGGTTGTTCTTAGTTTTCCCTATCATATGATTGAGAAATGTTCATGAGATTACCATGTGATGTTGCATGTTGTGATGAACTTGTTCATGTATGCATGTGAATTTATAAGAATGATACTCTTGGAAATAAGTGTTACTTAAACTTGATTAATTATTACATAAATCTCTTCATTACAAGTGACATAAGTAAGGGACCATTCCGAACCCAACGGTTTGAGGTCTTCCCTTGCGAGGGGTGAGTGCGGCCTTAAATCTCATTTTCCCGGTTCACACCGGGTGGCGACTCCATTATTCTCCGGTTTAATCCCCCGTGGCTACTCCGTACTCCCGACCGGGGCCGCGAGCCCGGGATAACATGCATCGCCCCAGATCCTGTGTCCCCACAGTCTGGCGACTCCATTGGGGATTGAGAATTGGCCCCGAAATATTGTCTTGTAATGTTTGGATTTATGTTCTAATTGACCGTGTCTATAGTGGATAAAATGAGGGTTTAATCAAGGGCATCTTGAGGCTAGGTAATTGTTTGTGTCTTTCTTCATTCACTACCTTCCTAGAAGGAAAAGCTGTGAAGGCACCTATATGGCCATCTACCCTTAGCCTATTGTGATGGACTAATTTGGAGGACTCGTTGTTTATTCCTGTCACCAAGCGATAAGAGCCTAAGAGGCTAGGGTACTTAAGAGAGCCTCGCTCCACCCTCCCTCTGGGGAATCTACAACGGGAAATCCATTTGACAGTCAGTCACACACCATAGCTCATTGGCACGTACCTTAGTGTATAAAAAAGGGTGCGCTCACTTGGTCGCTCGAACCCTTGATTGGGGAGATCTAGTTGTGGACCATCTTTCGCCGATAAGAGCCTTTGTCTACACTATTATGAACCCACCCATAGACCGGGGTTGTATGGTTAAAGTAACAATTATTTCCTTGAGTATGTGCTTGTGGACCATCCTCATTTGGATGCAGTTCGACCATTGTCAGAAATGCGGACTTGCTGGGCCATTTAAACTGGGGCGAGTTCGTACCTTTTGACCATTGGGCCCAAAGCTTCTGAAATGTTGATGGGCCATTCTGTAGAAATTATTTTTTTATGTTTGCATTATCTTTCTTTTATGCTTGTGTTTGGGAACATCGCCGTTTGGATCCATTTGGACCATTTGTCATGTGATATGGGCTTGTTGGGCCATTTAAACTGGGACAAGAACGTATTTTATGACGATTGGGCCAAAGGCTTCTAAGTGTTGATGGGCCACTTTGTGCTTGTGTTCGTAACATTACCATTTGGATTTAGTTAGGCTCCTTGCCATGAGATGTGAACTTGTTGGGCCATTTAAACTGGGACGAGTTCACTCCTATGATAGTTAGCCGAAAAGCTTCTAAAATGATAACGGGCCGATTTTTTTGAAAATTTTAGTTGATTTAGTATGTTACATGCATCTCATGCACCCCATGCATACATACATCATGTTAACCCTTGTGTTCTAAAGGCCATCATAGATACCCATTGGTTAGGGAAGAGGGCAGACTTGTCAAAAGACCGAGTAGCCACCAAGAGAATTGGCAGAAGACCTAACCCAACGGGATGGGAACATTCACGCATACATGCATACACGTAACCCATTTTGCACCCTTTTGTGTTTGTTTTGTGTTCAAAGGTTTTGAAGAAGAAAAAGAGAAAGCGGCGAAGACAAGCCAATAAGGCATAACAAAAGCACAATATCAGAATCGGGTAATAATCCTGGGGCTGAGGCCCATATTGGTGTTAGATTCGGGTAGTAATCTGAGGGTTGAGGCCCACATTAGTATCAGTCTGGGGGCGAGGCCCACTTCAATACCAGTCTGGGGGCGAGGCCCGCGTCAGTATCAGTTTGGGGCGAGGCCCATATCAGTCTCGGTTTGGGGGGCGAGGCTCATGTCAGCATCAGTTTGAGGATGAGTCCCAGGGCCGAGGCCCATATCAGTATCAGCTTAGGGCCAATGCCCACATCAGTTTCAGTTTTGGGGATGAGTCCCAGGGCCGAGACCCATATCAGTTTCAGTTTTGGGGATGAGTCCCAGGGCCGAGGCCCACATCAGTTACAGTTCGGGGATGAGTCCCAGGGCCGAGTCCCACATCAGTATCAGCTTGAGGCGAGGCCCACATCAGCATCAGTTTAGGGCTGAGGCCCGCATCAATATCAGCCCAGGGCCAAGGCCCACATCAGTATCAGTCTGGGGCTGAGGCCCATATCAGTATCAGTTAGGGCCGAGGCCCACATTAGTATTAGCCTAGGGTGAGGCCCACATCAGAATCAGTTTAGGGCCGAGGCCCGCATCAATATCAGTTTAGGGCCGAGGCCCGCATCAATATCAGTTTAGGGCCGAGGCCCACATCAATATTAGCTTGGGGGCGAGGCCCACATCATTATCAACATCAGTCCGGCCGGGTATGACACTCAGGGGACGAGGCCCATATCCTTATTCGCATCAGTCTGGCCGGGTATGGCACTCTGGGGGCGAGGCCCACATCCATATCAGCATCAGTCTGGCCGGGTATGGCACTCTTGGGGCGAGGCCCACATCCTTATCCACATCAGTCTGGCCGGGTATGGCACTCTGGGGGCGAGGTCCACATCCTTATCAGCATCAGTCTGGCCGGGTATGGAACTCTTGGGGCGAGGCCCACATCCTTATCCACATCAGTCTGGCCGGGTATGGCACTCTTGGGGCGAGGCCCACATCCTTATCCACATCAGTCTGGCCGGGTATGGCACTCTTGGGGCGAGGCCCACATCCCTATCCGCATCAGTCTGGCCGGGTATGGCACTTTGGGGGCGAGGCCCACTTCCTTATCAGCATCAGTCTGGCCGGGTATGGCACTCTTGGGGCGAGGCCCACATCATTATCCACATCAGTCTGCCTGGGTATGGCACTCTTGGGGTGAGGCCCACATCCTTATCCGCATCAGTCTGGCCGGGTATGGCACTCTGGGGGCGGGGCCCACATCATTATCAGTAACGGTTTGGAAATTGACCACTCTCATATTAGTAATGGTTCGGAAATGGACCACTCTCTTATCAGCAACGGTTCAGAAATGAACCACTCTCATATCAGTATTGGTTCGGAAATGGACTATCTCTCATCACCAACGGTTCGGAAATGGACTATCTCTCATCAGCAACGGTTCGAAAATGGACCACTCTCATATCAGTAACGGTTCGGAAGTGGGCCACTCTCATATCAGTAATGGTTCGGAATTGGACTATCTCTCATTAGCAACGGTTCAGAAATGGACCATCATCTCATCACTTGCCGAAAATGGCACTCTAAAAATGGAGCAACGGTTCAGAAATGGACCATTATCACATCTCGCCGAAAATGGCACTCCGAAAATGGAGCACGGTTTGAAATAGACCATCATCTCATCTCACCGAAAATGGTACTCCGAAAATGGAGCACAGTTCAGAAATGGACCATTATCACATCTCGCCGAAAAGGGCACTCCGAAAATGGAGCACGGTTCGAAATGGACCATCATCTCATCTCGCTGAAAATGGCACTCTGAAAATGGAGCACGGTTCGGAAATGGACCAAGGAAGGCCGAACCCATCGGAATATGATACATATACATGTATACATGGATACATATCACATACATGCAATGTTTGTTGTGTTCGCAGGTTTGTAGCGGCAAAGACCATCTCATCAAATAACGGTTCAAAAATGAGCCACATTCTCGCACAACACGGTTCGGAAATGGACCGCACCCAGAACAGATGCCGAAAATGGCGTTCCAAAATGGAGCACACACAGCAAATGCCGAAAATGGCGTTCCAAAATGGAGCACACAACAAAGGCCGAAAATGGCGTTCCAAAATGGAACACACAGCAAATGCCGGAAATGGCGTTCCAAAATGGAGCACACACACAAATTGCCGGAAATGGCACTCCAAAATGGAGCACACACACAAAAGATGCCGAAAATGGAGCTCTAAAAATGGAGCACGGTTCGGGAATGAACCAGGGGTCGCAACACCTCACCACCAAATCAACTCAACTCAACACATGGTAAGTCAAGTGGCAGCTGGCGAGCCAGGTAAGTGAAAATGCATTGCATAACTTTGATAGGATTGTTCAAAGTCACACACTGCACAAGTCCCATCAAAGTGGGGGCGAGTGTAGGCACTGCATTTTTGCATATAAGTCCCTATGATGAGTCTCATTTGGAAAAACTACCTTTTAAGTCACGGAGGTCACGGAAAACGGACATCGGAAGGGGAAATTCAGAATAAACAAGGTCCACTGTTTTCATTCGTGCTGCGTTCGTGTATACGTTCGAACGCCAAACAGATTGCGTGCGTTCATGCCGCGTTCGAAGTGGCGTTCGAACGGTGTCGGTAATCTGATTTTGCTGCTAACCTCACATTAAGCCCAATTCGCCCAAGCCTTGGCCCACACGCCCAAGCCCACTTAAAACACATATTTAACACATGGTGAAATCAAAACAAATCTAAAAATCACATACCAAATTAAAATAAACATTGAAATCAATCCAATATTTTAATTCCTTAATTAAGATATTCACCCACCAATTACACAAGATTCCTTCCTAACTAAACAAAATCACATACTAAATTAAAAAGATGTCATGCCTAATTAAAATCAATTATAACAAACTAAAGATATTGACTTCCTAATCTAAACCAAATTTGTCCCCCCTCAATCTTTTACTTTCCTTGCTCAACACTAAATCAAATCCATTCCTTGTGAGACAAGGTGAAGCCCTAACCATTCTCTATATAAAAAACCCCTAACCAAGACATGATTCCCCTAGCTCATACACATAATATACACACAACTCACACGAAAATCACAACACACACAGAAACCCTAGAAGTTCACGAATACTACAAAGAAATAACACAAAAATTCTTTTCATCCCCTTCCCCTAATCACCGAAAACCATACCTCCATTTAGCAACCTTATATCACCGAAAAATAGCCCATACAGCAGCACTAAAACACGCATTAAGCAGCCCTAAACACACACATAAAACAGCCCCTGAACCACACCATAACACCACCGAAAATCACACCCAAAACAATAGCAAAAACATCCCAATAACAGTAACTAAAATACAGCAGCAGAACAGTAGCAAAATGGCAGCGAATCGGAGTCAAAATCAGCAGCAAAAGACGGAGAACGACGACTCAAAATAGTAAGACAACGAACGAGAGCAGTGAACCAGTGAACCGGAAGAGTTATGGAGCATCCCCCCTTCCGACGATCGTGTACCGTACATCCGAGAGGTGATTTAAAAGGTTAGACCTGAGGGCACTTTTCTCATTAGTTTATATTCGTCTTTTGATTGTTTATTGAATTCTATTCGCATGAGAGTTGTTTGTGGATGCATGTTGTGGCTTGAATGAAATGGAAAATGTGTCACCTTTTTGGTATATAGGATGGAAACCCCGGATATAAATTTCATAGCCGATTCCGAATGGACGGTAGTATGATCTGTACTCGGGATACAACTCCACGTACCACTTGAGTAAATGGCACATTCTTTTGTTTTATATTGCTTTGATTTATTTATTTTTCGTTATTTGAATTCTGCATGTTACTTTTGTATGTATGATGCAAGTGAGTGCATGGGCTTAGTAAGTCGGATTAAAGGTCCCCTATTTGGAGGGGTTAAAATCCTTTACCACAATGTTTTGCCGCGTAGGTTGATGTGTGTTCGGTTGGATATAAGATATGTTCAATCGGATATACTAAGTTTGATATGATTGTCTTTATTCTTGTATGCATGATGTGATCGAGCGCATGGGCTTAGTAAGTGCGATGAAAGGTCCTCTAATTGAAGAGGTTAAAATCCTTTACCATGATGCTTTGCCGTGCCGATTAACGTATATTTGGTTGAATGTAAGATGCGTTCAATCAGGTACATGAAGTCTAAGGTTATTGTCTTTATTTTGTATATGCATTGAGATAAGCGCATGGGCTTAGTAAGTGCGATGAAAGGTCCTCTAATTGAAGAGGTTAAAATCCTTCGCCACGATGCTTCGCCGCGCTTCGTATTTCGCTATTTGCTTTTTATGTATGTATTGCGTCACATTTTGTGCATCAGGTCTGTTCCCGTTCGAACACGTTATCGAACGCTATACGAACGCGAACCTTCTGTTTCCCGTTCGAACGCGTTTTACAAACGCTACTCGAACGCGCATGAATTTTGTTTCGTCAGGTCTGGATCCGTTAGAACGTGTTATCAAACGCTACACGAACGCGAACCTTCTATTTACCGTTCGAATACGTTTACGAACGATATACGAACGCGCACACACACTGAACTAAGTCTATCTCATCATATTTCATGCACAACTGCCTTTTGGGTGATCTCCCTTGCATTATGTAGCCAATCATATTATTTGTATTCCTGCATTTATCCATTTGATTTGTTCTTGGGATGATATTCAAGCATGATTAGGCTATTAGCATGTTATTTGGTTAATATGTTCATGAGATAGTACTCAAGCATGATTAGGTTCTTCTTAGTTTTCCTATCATATGATTGAGAAATGTTCATGAGATTGCCATGTGATGTTGCATGTTGTGATGAACTTGTTGATGTATGCATGTGAATTTAGAAGCATGATACTCTTGGAAATAAGTGTTACTTAAACTTGATTAAATTATTACAAAAATCCTTTCATTACAAGTGACATAAGTATGGGACCATTCCGAACCCAACGGTTTGAGGTCTTCCATTGCGAGGGGTGAGTACGGCCTTAAATCTCATTTTCCCGGTTCACAAGGGTGGCAACTGTTGAGTTCAATCAAGTCCCAAGATCATAAATCATGCATAAAAACGAGTAGAATACAACCAAATGAGGTGCGGAAAAACTCACATGGATCGGTAGAGATGCAACAAAGATGGACCAAATTCGCACTTCATGTTCTGCCTCCATCAAGCTCGGTTTTGGGCCTTCTTGAACTGGAGTGGACTGCACGGTGGGGGCTGTTTTGATGCTCCAAAAATCGGCCATGAAAGACTCCATTGAAGCCCCAAGCTTCAAGCTTTCCAAGCTCACAAATTCGTTCCCTATCACCAAATATAACCCATGTGTGTGCTAGCACTACTCTTCTTCATTTGCTTCTCAAAATTCGGTCAAACCAGAAATTTTTGGAGAAGAAATCGGCTCCAAGCCGAAAGTGGAAGAAGGAGAGAAAAGAGAGGGAGAGGAAGAGATGCGTAAAAAGAGAGAAAAAAGTAAAAGGAAAATAAAATGTAATAGGTTTTTATATTTTTCCAAAATTAAAACCATTTACCATATATTTTACTTTTCCTTAAATGCTAAAGTCAAAAAGCAAAAAGCAAAAGTTGCTTTTTCAACTTCTACATCAATCACTCAAATCAAGTGACAACATGTCACATCACTCAAAGTGACATTTGATTTTACGCTTGATGTGACTAGCGATTTGACGCTCGATTTGATTTGCGTGCCGCACTCGAATTCGAAATGCGAATGCCCTCACAAATAATCCCGGGCTCGGGTTCGCTAATTCCAAATTAACGAATTTTCCGTTGCGTCGTAATTAAATGATTACGCCTAGTGAAATCACTATTCACGTCGCTAACGAATTAATTCTAAATTAATTCGTTCGCCCGAATTAAAATCTAATTTTAATTCCGCGTCGAAATCCAATTTCGTTTAATATATCAAATATATTAATTTATCGATTAATTCCAAATTAATCGTTCTCTCTCTTTAACGATATTTTATCCGAGATAAAATATCTCCATAATTAATCCCAGATTAATTTTCTCTCTCTTCCAATTAATCGCAGATTAATTAAAGTGCGAGTCATACGTCATCGGTGAATCTTCAGGAAGCGACCCATGAGATCTCCGGATATGTTGGCAGTAAATACGGTCGTCGGACAATCCGAACACGTAAGTACCTCGTACTACGTTTATACCGAATTACAAGACAAGGTTGGCTTCTAGCAAAGCGCCATGCCTACCCAATTCTCCAGAAATATTCTTACAGGAATATATAGATCTGTATCAAGCGTAGTATACTGTAGTATTGTGTATATCGGCCCAGTATCGGATAGTCACGTGCTAGGGCTGGGGCTGGAAAAGTGTCTGCCCCGTCCGAAGCACATGTCAGATGTTTGGTAACTTGTCTCTATAATCAGATATTCATGACCTGGTCATAATATCATGATTGGATGCGCATCACTCAAGAGCACTAGTACCGTATCCTGCGTGACATCATCTCCAATATGACTGAAGTGATACTTCCGTCTTGACATCACACCCAATACACTACGACTCTCTGATAAACCCAGAAGTGGTGTGCGCAGAACCGGTTAAAGCCATGTACCACCAAGACCAAAGTCTATCGATTTTCGTAAGTATTAGCGATGTAAGTCTCAGGTTAAAACCATACACACCTACCCTGATTTCGGCCTCCCATAGACACATAGTCATAATACCAATGGGATTCCGAGGGGTCTATCCAGAGCGAAGCTGTTCCCGTACCATCGGTGAAACACAACCTCCTATCGCACTTGCATAAGTATCCAATACTTATATATATGAGAACTATGCCGTTGTGCCCTCACAACGCACACAAGTGCAATATTAGCCTATTCTGCATTATCGATGTCCAGTCTCGATAATACTCCGACTAGGGATATTTAATGATTAATCCTTCGGGGACTGATACTGTCTCATATCATTCTCAGTCCAGGAACTAATCATAGGGACCTCTCTTCATTTATATATCTATGGTGATCTAATCACAAATGATGAGAGTGCAATTTCCTTGTCACATAGTTAATTTGTACAACAACACCGTGATCTGTACAAATAGTGACGCTATGGGTCATATTATCCAACAATCTCCCACTTGGCACATAGCCAGTCACTCGAGTGTCTAACACCCGAACTATGTACGGTTCGCTCAAATTGCTGAGGAAAGGTTTTCGTTAGCGGATTTGTTTAATTATCGTCTGACGCGATTTACACGATCATCACATCACCACGATGTATGATCCGAACGAATCAGATGAATATAGAAGTATATATCTGGATCGTCGATGAGACCATTAATTCTTTAGCCTGTGCTGACGCCTAGCTCAGCTGCTAAAAGAACTATATCTAATCTAATTAGATTTATTTTCGATCCAAATGGCTTCTATTGCTGCCCCTCAGCTGCAGCAATAATCCGCATTTGTTGTTTATTCGGCAACAGTTATCTTGCTCGGAAGATTTCCAGCTCATTGTCCCGGTGTTCAAACTTTATAGTACCACAATATTTAATTGTTTGGAAACTTGCAGCAGTGATCCCAGTCACTTCAAGTTCTCCATCTCCATAGTTTAAGACAACATCTTTAGTTCTCTCAGATACTAACAGATGTTCTTAATCTTCAATCCAGTGACTATCATTTGGATTGACCCGATCGTGACTCCATATGATCGAAGCGTATGAGGCACCCTATCAAGTACATTATAAATGTACAATTTCCAGAGAGTCTCAACAACTCCAAATCTATCCCTGTATGTAGATTTTATTCCTTGAATAAAGGTTGTTACTCCCCAGAATTCTACGGAGAATTTCTATGAAAGAATATCTATGAAAGCCAAGCTTTCACCAATTGCTTTATGGGAATTTCATTGTCAGTGCCCTCTCCCACTAACCTCCTTATATACACAAGAATTATTTCGTTTGAGGTCAAATCATAAACCATTATGATTATTTCAAAACGTCAGTTCCAAGAACCTTATGCTCGTTTCAATCCAAACATGGATCGAATAACCCGCAAACCTTGTTTGTCGGTTATACAAAATCGTCAGGATGTTGTAAGCATCCTCCAAAAGGTTTCCTTTTCAGGAAAGCGATTTTGATCTATAACTGACACATTTCATAAATGAAATACGCAGTTATCAACAAGCATCTTCAAAATGGATTTACCATGGGCAACAGGTAAAAGGTTGAACCGTTATTAACACAATGTCGATATAACGATACCTTTCAGTAAAGCCCAGCTTTGTACGTTGGTATGTTGCCTTCCATTTATGTCTTCCTTGAAGACGTTCAATATACCATAGGCACAATGCCTGTGGTACAACAACTAGTATCCAAAATAGTTGTTAAACATGGAATCCTTTCCGGACTCATGGCACTTTGCCATAATAGGGAGTCGATTCCTGTAT
>SKCR01010348.1:0-25352 GCA_019454045.1 Zanthoxylum bungeanum | reverse complement strand
AAACATGCTCAAACACATTTTACCCAATTTCAAGTTACATGTTCAACCTAAAGAATTGGGGAAAATTGATCCAATCCAATTTTCTTGAAATTGATTATGCACAACATCAATTCAACCTCATTCAAGCATACTATACTAAACAATTTAATCATTAGATGCTTAAATTGAGTTTACCCAAATTAAAGTTTTGGCCAACATTAAGCAAATTGGGGAAAATCAATCCAATTAATTTTTCTTCAAATTGATTACATATAACTCTAATTCAATCATATAAGCATTCTTAAACAAACAATTTGTCAAAATCATGCTTAAATCAAAAAGCCCCAAATCATGCTCAAGAACCCTAATTCGATTTTATGCATCCAATAGCTCAAGATACCATTGTTGGAGTTAAATCAAGTCCCAAAGATCATCAAACATGCACAAAAACCGAGTTGAATACACAAAGGAGTAAGGCGGAATTCATACTCACATTGATGGGTTTTGATGAAAAATGAAGAACACAAGCTTCAAGCTTCTCAAAACTCGGGGTAATGGCTCCTTTTGCGCTGGACTGCTCGGTTTTTGGGCTGTCTTTCCTCTCTCCAAGATTCGGCCATCATGGACTCCATGGAAGCTCAAAGCTTCAAGCTCCAAAAAATAAATCCAAGCTCATGAAGACACTTCCCTATCACCTATGTATCACTCATGGTGTGCTATAGCACTAAGTCTTCTTCAATTTTGCTTCTCAAAAATCGGTGAAACCAGAAACTTTTTAGCAAAAATCGGTAGTGAAGCTGTGAAGAAGAGGAGAGAAAAAGAGGGAAAATGAGAGAATCGTATTTTGCATGTGTGAGAGAGAAAAGATTTAATATATATATTTATTTGATTTAAACCAAGTAAATTAAATAAAAATATATATTACTTTTTATTCAAAAGTCAAAAAATAAAGCAATAAAGCTTTCCATCATTTCTACTTTTTACTTTAAGTCACATCACATCACTTTAATAAAGTGACATGTTGTCAAGTCACGTCACTCAAAGTGACAATTGATTTGACGCATGATGTGACTAACGATTTGACGCTTGATGTGACTTGCGTGCCGCGCTCGAATTCGAAATGCGAATGCGCTCGCAATCACTCTCGGGCTCGGGTTCGCTAATTCCAAATTAACGAATTTTTCCGTCGCGTCGTAATTAAATGATTACGCCTAGCGAAATCACTATTCACGTCGCTAAGGAATTAATTCTAAATTAATTCGTTCGCCCGAATTAAAATCTAATTTTAATTCCGCGTCAAATCCAATTTCTTATAATATATCGAATATATTATTTTATCGATTAATTCCAATTAATCGTTCTCTCTCTTTAATAATATTTTATCCCAGATAAAATATCTCCGCAATTAATCCCAGATTAATTTCTCTCTCATAAAATTAATCCCAGATTAATTCTATCTCTCTCTTCTAATTAATCCCAGATTAATCAAAGTGTGAGTCATACATCATCGGTGAATCTTCAGGAACCGACCCATGAGATCTCCGGATAGGTTGGCAGTAAATACGATCGTCGGACTGTCCGAACACGTAAGTACCTCGTACTACGTTTATACCGATTTACAAGACAAGGTTGGCTTCTAGCAAGCGCCATGCCTACCCAATTCTCCAGAAATATTCTTACAGGAATATATAGATCTGTATCAAGCGTAGTATACCGTAGTATTGTGTATATCGGCCCAGTATCGGATAGTCACGTGCTAGGGCTGGGGCTGGATAAGTGTCTGCCCCGTCCGAAGCACATGTCGGATGTCTGGTAACTAGTCTCTATAATCGGATATGCATGACCTGGTCACAATATCCCGATTGGTTGCGCAACACTTAAGAGCACTAGTACCGTATCCTGCGTGACATCATCTCCAATATAACTGAAGTGATACTTCCGTCTTGACATCACACCCAATACACTACTACGACTCTCTGATAAACCAGAATGGTGTACACAGAACCGGTTAAAGCCCTGTACCACCAAGACCAAAGTCAAAGTCTACCGATTATCGCAAGTATTAGCGATGCAAGTCTCAGGTTAAGACTATACACACCTACCTTGATTTCGGCCTCCCATAGACACATAGTCATAATACCAATGGGATTCCGAGGGGTCTATCCAGAGCGAAGCTGTTTCCCGTACCATCGGTGAAACACGACCTCCTATCGCATTTGCATAAGTATCCAATACTTATATATATGAGAACTATGCCGTTGTGCCCTCACAACACGCACAAGTGCATACTAGCCTATTCCGCATTATCGATGTCCAGTCTCGATAATACTACTCCGGCTAGGGATATTTAATGATTAATCCTTCGTGGACTGATACTGTCTCATATCATCTCAATCCAGGAACTAATCATATGGACCTCTCTTCATTTATATATTTAGGTGATTTAATCACAAATGACGAGAGTGCAATTTCCTTGTCACATAGTTAATTTGTACAACAACACACGTGATCTGTACAAATAGTGACGCTATGGGTCATATTATCCAACACTAATCACAAATGATGAGAGTGCATTTCCTTGTCACATAGTTAATATTTGCTACAACAACACAATGATCTGTGGCAAATGTGACGCTATGGGTCATTTTGTCCAACACTAACAGCTTGCCCCTCATCCAATCGCGCATGGAATAGTTCTTGCGCACCTTGTGAACAACTACTTGTTCTTGGTTCTCAAACGATTGTCTTAATCGTGTCTCATACCATAAGCATCTGGCATGCATAGTATTGTTTCTTGAGTCCCGAGGAAAATGAACTTAAGATGTATGATTTAACTCTTAAATCATCATCCTTCCATGATTGGAAGACTTCGCATTCTTCCGGAGTAGCATCCTCTCGCCACAACAAGGGCAGTGGACCCTCAAGAACATATCACACACACACCTTCTCGAGTCTAGAACAATCCTCAAATCCAATTCCCAATCGGCGAAGTTATCAGCGCCTTTGAGTTTGTTCGCATCAAGTATACGCGCAAACTGATTAGTGGATGGTGCTGCCATCGGCAAATCTATCATATAGATCACGAAAAACGGTTAGCAGAATTAAGCAGTTTCATATATATCATTAGCATAAACTAGATCATGGATTTTTATCTAAAAATGTCCCTCCCACTAATCATGCAACACTGTAATCCCCAAACAGAATACAAAGATTTATAATTAAATTAAATACAATAGTGAAAAGTGGATCCCGTGAATATATTTTAGATCACAGCAGAGGCCGTCCTCGCCTACGTATATTCATCAGGTAGACAACTCATTGTCAATCACTCACTAGTGACTCCTGGGTTTTCGGTCCTGGTCGTTTCTCGTTGTCGCTGCTAAGGCAGGCCCACAAGGAGACGTACAAGGTTAAACTCGTCAATGATAAACTCAAGTTACTTGCGTAACCCTGACAGTTAGACTAAATTAACAAAATCCACAATGAAACAACAATAGAACAAATCTAGGTCATTTAAGATTGGGTCAATAACTCTAGAATGGCAACAAGGTTCTAAAACCATGAAAAGAATGCTTACTACTACATTAGTAACATTCTATTAACTTTATACATGCTCAACCCTATACTCAAACTTCCATTAAACAAAAACATAAAGAATAAAGAAAAGAATAACATGAGAACATCATGGCATGTAGCCTAGAATAAAAGGAACACTTTCCTATCTAATAGTAAGTTGAAAAAACTTACTAAAATTCCAATATTTTCTTGTTTTTCTTTATCTTTCTATCAAGCTTCTTTTGTTTCTTCAATGGAGTTTTTGTAATAAGTGTTGATGGTTATCAAACCTAAAATAAAAGAAACAATATATATACTCCTTCCATTTTGCCCTTGGCCGAAATTGTAGCCAAAAATCAAGATATTTGTTTTGTTTCAATTAATTTTAACTTACAAACTTGTTAACTTTAATCATCAAACCATTTATGAATTAAATTTAGTCAACATTGCAACTCAAGCCATTAATAAAATATCATAACTTTAAGATATTTATATTTTAATTAATTTAATCATTTAACAATTAATAATTAATTAATTAATTAAATACAAATATATTAAATATATGTATTATATTTATAATAAATATCAAATACATATATATTATAATTTAGTCAAATATCTCAATTTGACAATTAATTAATGTGTATTTGAATTAATCAAGCATTAAATGCAATACACAAAAATTAAGGAAATAACTATCGAGTCCCTACCATGTAGTTTTGCGTTTAACCTTTAAACGATTTTATAATAATCAATATTATTTATAAATGTTGCCCTATGCTCTACGAGTATATTTCATTAGTGAGACTCTCTAGATTCAGACATATCCGTCACGAAATCCAATTTCGTGTCCATAATTTATACACCCATAAATTATGACAACCACAGATAAACTCGCTGAATCATACAGGTCGAGGTCATGGCAAATGTAATTCCTTCGTCACAGGTATCCGGATATATCCCAGAGATATAGATGTAAACGTCAAATCTCTATAGGGATTATCCAGTCGACTATTCTATTAGCAATCTCAAAAAGAACATTTAGAACTAACTTCTAAATTGTACCACGGGCCCATGGTTTTTATCTGATGATAATCATTTGGACTACCTATACTCTGATACCAGAACTGACGGATCCTATCTCGATAACACAGGACACCCTGAGGATCTATCCATACCCAACGAACAGGCGGAGGTCTGATCTAAATAGATCGGTGACGTGACTGCCATCTAAGTGTGGAAGATGTCTCATGCGCCGATAGTGGTATCTCAAGTCGAAGAATCACAAGTGCTACTCCACCCGATAAGATTCTTATTGACGTTGGTGTACCATCCATTAAGAATCTTCGGTGAGTCGTTGACGCGGCGTAAACACACACGTATAACGCAAGCGTACGTATCATTCAAGTAGTATAAAAAGTATCGATCCCACGAGGACTTAATACCTAATCTATTAATTTTATGAGGTCAAATGATTACTAGTATCTAACATGTTGATTGATTGATTTGAAATGGTGATGATTCTAAATTTAAAAAAAAAAACAAGTAAATAAAATTTCACAAAAGTAGGTTTAAGAAAATTCAATATTAAAACTATCTAGGTTTGTGAATCTTTCTTATATCTTTGAAAAGATGAAGTGGTTATTTCATGTTTGTGTAATAAATCGGTTTACTAACCTGAAACCATAAATTATGCAAAGCCTCTGTCGATGGTCAGACGCAAATAACCTCAGTTTAACCCCAATTGAACCATATGTCTTTGTCAACCAAATTATCTGGATTCATTAAGTTTAAGTTCCAATTATGGCTACCCCCTCCCGACAGGTATATGTCTATCCTGTAAGGAATCTATTAAAGAGTTATCTATCCTCAAGGAAGATCGTGGGCTATTAAGTCCAAGGTTGAAACCTAAAATTCCTTTGTCAAGTTATTTTAGATTTACCACATCAATCTTATTAGTGATCAGACAACAAGAAGCATTAAGCTTAAGACTTATAGTAAACCTTTAAATTACACAAACTATAAATAACCCCTTATAAACCGGTGATATTAGAATTCATCACAACCCCAGATAACTAACTTAGTTACGACACATAACTAGGGCTAGTAAAAACTTAAATAAAATAAAAGACATAAAGTAAAATGCTGAAAAGTAAACTTCTGGAAAGTAATGACGGAAAGTAAATGCTGAAATAAATACTGAAAATTAAATGCTGAAAAGTAAATGCTGAAAGTAATTTACTGAAAAGTAACTGCTGAAGTAAATTGCTGAAAGTAAATTGCTGAAAAATAAATGCTGAAAGTAAATTGCTGAAAAGTAAATAAAGTAAAAGTACAATAAAAGAAAATGTTGAGGTAAAAGGATTCACTTTTATACTTCTATTTTAGATATCTCCCTTAATATAATATATTAACTTTGCATGATAATTACCAACCAGCCATATAGGCGATATCCAGATTAAGTCAATTAATAATTAATTACCAACCGACCATCAGGCGGTATCCAGTTTGTCAGGTTAAAACCAATTTAAATAATTACCAACCGACCAATATGGCGGTATCCTCGTTAAGTCAGGTTTTAACTAGTTTATATATTATAATTAAGGGAGATTAATCTAAATATTAGTAATAAAGTTTACCTTTTACCCCAACAAAGGGGAGTTACCTCCTCATTACTGAAAAGTAAAAACTGAAAATTAAAGAAAGAAAAGTATTGTGCGTAAAGTAAATTGCGGAAAGTAAAAACTGAAAAGTAAAGAAAAGAAAGTGCGAAAGCGGAAATTAATTACTGAATTGTAAATAAACAAATAAGATACAATCTTCTTAGTATTCTTAAGGAATTCCTTAGAAAAAAGTATGAATTTACAAATGAAATGGCTTGGTATTTACAGGCAAAATTTTTCCTCCATCAAATCATCCACCAAATCCATTATTAATTGCTCCACTAATTGCTTATCATGTTTGGTGGTGATTTGATAATTTTTATTATTTATTTTTAATTTATTTTTTACTTTGAAAATGATTGAAAATGACTTTAATAATTACACACACACACTTCTGGATGGTTCATCAATTTCGGGCATGCAATATTCAGAATTCGAAATTATTTTGTCTTTCAAAGTTGTAGAGAATTGAGTCTTCTTTAATCTAGAACTTGAATCAGCTCAATCCGATATTGGAGTAAAATGTTATGCCCAAAATACGACAGATGCGGAAAATTGGAATTTCCAAAACTGCCTTCGTCGTTGAACGCCCTTTCAAGTTTCCAATCTCCAAAATTAATATGTCAAGTCCAATTTTTGCCCTTATTTGACCCACATTTCGTCCCTAATGATTTTATTGGGTCCCAATATTATTTTATCTGCAAAATAAACTAAAACACATCAGAACGTTCATCAAATCCGAGAAACTAAACAAAATATTAAGTAAAATGGGCGGTAAATATTGATATATTTTCCGCTCATCAGTCGTTCAGTGTTTATCCGCTATAAACACCTACACGTCTATACTAGTCTCCAAGACTTATGGTTCATTGAGAAACCATTGGAATCATATATTCCAGTATACGACATGTACCGGTCTCAACGGGTTTACTATACTAACCAAGTAGTGTAAACCTTGACCAGGAACTGTCTGAGAATTACAACGTCATGATACAACTCAATGTCAGTTGCGATGCTTTTGCAACTACACCATCACTAGTCATTCTAAGGTCATTACGTCTTTACCATATTAAAAGATACATTATATTATAGAAACTGCATATATTATTCAAGATAATAACGTTTTACATAAGTATTCATAAAGAAATACAATTGGGAATTGGCGCTCTGAGCGCCAACCCCAACATGGGTTAGGTTGTGTTTGTGTTGATAGTCAATCAATGAAGAATCTCACTAGAATAGAGAAGACATATAAACAAAAAAGTCTTCAAGGTGGATTATCAAGAAGGTTGAAAAGCTAAGAAGCTTTTAGGCTTAGAGTAATGTGTTTTCAGCACTTATGAAGGTGGCTCTAAGTTTGTTTATATAGGTAGGGCAAAGGTAAAGTTTTTCCCTGTGTAAAACTGGCTCAAAACGCGTCCAAAATAACCCACATACGTACGAAAGTTCGAAAGCCCCTCAAATACAACTTAAACCTAAAGTTTCTTCCTCCATGAGTTCGAACGCAAATACGAACGCAACTCGAACGCACGTCACGAACTGGTTTTGAGGTGCAACTTAAAACACTTGTAACTTTCTCGTCCATTGGCCAAATCATGCGTTCTTTATATGTACGTGATCTTCTTCGAGTCTAATTTCCAATCACACTGATTTTATATCAATTGGAGCTCTAAATCTTCTGGAATGTTCAAAAGTGTAGACATTATTTTGATTCTCCATCTGATGTTATTCAAATACTTGTCCAATTGTTGCGAGAACTTCGTCACTCATTCCAACTCAATTGAAATTGTTTTGTTACGGATATTGTCAAAAAATATAGAACTAAAAAAAAAAATCAATCCCGAGATCCAACCCATCATACGGTTGACCTAAACTATTTTAAATTTCCAAACCAGACAATCTCGGGTCGGGTCAAGTGCGGTTACTGGTTTGACTCAACTCATATACATATGGTCATATCATGTTATCCATGTATCAATCCAATCATATACTACCATGCATGCTAAATAATAATTAAAAAAATAACTAAATAAATTATAATTTTGTTTAACACAACTTCTACATATTATATAATTATTAGTTGGTGATATCACGTCACTTATGTAATGATAGTATCAAAGTATTTCTCCTCTTAAGAAGCATAGATGGTTACAAAAGAAAATTAATTTCTAATCATGCAATGCTTTAAAAAATAATAAACAAATAAAATATGCGATCATCTCTATTAATATTTATATATATTGAAGTGACGACAAGAATAATGGCGGTGCTACTTGAGACCCAAGGGGGGCTTAGCCCCTGTTGGCCCAACAATCTTAAAGCAGAATATTTTTGTTTTCTAATTTTTATTTTATTAATTTCCTTAGCCATCACTTTAAATCTATTGAAAAAGTTTTTCCTAAAATTAAAACTCTCAAACATAAACAAAATTTTAATTTTAATGTGTATAATGATTTTTATATTTTTTATTCTTTCAAGAACTCGCCTATGACATCCCTCAAATTTAGAACAACGTTAGGGATGCTTTTAAATTTAACCCCTCATAAATCGAATTCTTGAATCTGTCATTGGACAGGAGGGAATTTAAATTCAAAAATATAAGCAACTATAGTAACATTTTCTAGAAAGTAGTGAATAATTATGAAAAATTACTCAACGAGTACAAAATCACTTTCTCAAATTAGAAAATGCATATGAAAGAATCAATAATCAAGATCAACTTTAATAATCAATAACTTGACCCATAATGCGTTGTCGTTTTCATCAAAAGCAAATGTGAAATATAAAGATTGTGTCTCATTGCCAACTCGTGCATGAACCTATGACATGACTCACATAAAGAAAATTAAAGAAACTCTCGACAACAAAATTTATTTAAATCGGTTTCCGAAGACAAATGTTAACCAACACAAGCATGATTTGTCAATAATGTAATATATGATATTTGTAATTTTGATATTTTATAATATTATTTTAAACGTAATTATTAAATACATAGGTCTTGACGTTTTAGAATGCGAATTTGAGATTACAGTCACTAATATATTTTATATTTTAATAAAATAGTCTACTTTTTTATTAAGTTTTTTAAATATGGGAACGTTTACAAGTTTTAAAGTCACTCTGAATCTCTGATAACTAATATTAAATCATATTTCAAAACATGCAGAGAACAACACATTTTAAGACTTATAAGGATATGTATCCATGTAATTTTATTCTATTCTAATTTATATTGTATATAACCAGTATGAGATTTGGAATCTTAACATTCCATAATGCTAGTGATTTAGAAGTGGCCCTGGTGAGAGTCGTTACAGTTAGGTAGATCTGGCTGGCGGTTTGATTTCAATTTGGAACCGAACCGAAACGGCCGGTTCCAGGTTCCACAAGTGTGGAACCGGAACCGTGAACCGAACCGGTCGGTTCCGGTTCCGGTTCGAACCTTTTGTTTTTTAATTATATAAAAAATTCGAAATAATTTAAAATAGATTAGATTAATTTAATAAATAAATAAAATTATTAAATTAAAGAGCTTGAACTTAAATTTTAAAAATTTAAGTTGCCTACGTATCCTTCAGGGGTGAAGGAATCAAAACTCACGTAGTTCCATTACAAGCTTACTAAATAACCATAGTAAACTTGTAAGCATTATTCAAACCTTCTAATTTATATAGGATCAAAAACAGCAGTAATAAGATAAAGTAAAGGAATTTCTCTAAAATAATTCAACCATTTTATCATCATAACAGTATTGGCTTCTAACAAAACAATAACATTAGGATCATTACTTTCAAGATGTTCATCGAGAGTACCACATATTCAACTTTCAAGAAGAAATAAATATGTTGTAGAGATAATAACTCCGCTAAAAATTAAAGTAGCATCATTAAACTTTTAAAATTTCTAATATTTTTTCACAAATATCCCATTGACTAGGAAAAGTGTGATATTTTGAACATGTTGAGAAAAAAAACTACATAATGCATATTTGTATTGTAATGCTTGACATAAAAGAAAATAAGTTGAATTACAACGTGTTGGAACATCTCTTGAAAATTTAATCGGTTTAATACCATTTATTTTACAAAACTTGGCTCATTCTCTCATAACTTGAGAATATTACCAAATACAATTAAGTGCCGTTTTAATAGGATCAATGAAAGGTGAAAATTTTTGCAGACCATCTTGAACACATAAGTTAAGGACATGACATGTGCAACGAATATGAAAAAACCGACCCCCTAAATTTGGTTGACATATTTCTTTTAAATCATTGATGGATGCAGTATTTGCAGATGCATTATCAAATCTAATTGTTAAAATTTTATCTACTAAACCATATTCATCAAAAATTACCTTCATCATTCTATAAATATTTTGTGCAGTATGTTGGTCATCAAAAACTCTAAATGCAATAAGTCGTTTTTGCATGGTAAATGATGCATCAATCCAATGACAAGTCACACCCATGTATGAGTGTGTTCGCCAATGGTCACTCCAAATATTAGAACATATAGAAATACGACCTTAATATCTTTAAATATTTCATTTAAAATAATTTTTCCATCTTTGTATAATTTAAAAATATGACGTTTTGTTGTGTTTCGAGTCATTCTACATGCAGCAGGATTTAAAGCATTATGCAAGTAATTAGTAAAATGAAGTTTTTCACCAAAGCTTAAAGAAAGATGTGCCATACAAGTTAATTTCGCAAATTCTTCTCTATTTTTTGCATCAGAATATTTAAATAAATCTATAGCACTCATACCTCTACTAGATGATGCGAACCTGGCCATTTGAGTTTGCGTCGTATCAAGTCCAAGTTCAACCGCATGATTTCATTCCAAGTGCTTGATCATATTGCCGTATCCACCAGAAAATTTGTAGGAAAACCCACAATGGTTGGAAATTGCTCTTGAACCTTCATCATTTTGGTCTAAATGAAAATGAATTTTGAAAATATCCAAGGAACGAGACTTAACTTCTCTTCTCCGTGATTGTGAACCGAAACTAGGGTCGCTCTCTTGGGTTGGCATATTTGACATTATGTTCTCAGATGAGCTTGCCATTTTTTGTTTAAGAAATAAGTAAGAAGAATAAGAAAATTGAGAATGATATAACTAATTGAGAATAAGAGAATTGTAGGAATTGATAGAGTTGAGAAATTGGTGTGTTGAAATAATGAAAAATTACCCACATTTATATAATTTTAGAATTTTTCTGATACCGAAAATGCCCCTAAATATAACCGTTTTATTACCGTGATTATGGGTATATTAGGAATTATATATTACAATTTTTTAAATGGTCGTTGGCCTTTTTTTTATTTAGGGACAGGGAGCCAAACGGGTCCCTGCCCCTTTCCCCAACGGCTAGTAGCCGTTGGGAGGGTTCCTATTGGAACCCTACGGTTCCAACCGGAACCGTTAGAACCGAACGGTTCCAGCGGTTCCAACCAGTTCGGTTGGGGGTGCCGAACCGGTCCATTACGGTTCCGGTTCTGGAACCGGAACCGTGGCCGGGTCTAGTTACAGGTGGTCGACATGGGTCTCCAATATATATATATATATTATCTTTGTCGATAGGTAATCTATTTTAAGAACTCGCATAAGTCCGTAGAAAATTCAAGATTATTTAGAGCTACCCTTTGTGGTGATTTTGCGGATCCCATCTTTAGATAGTAGTCCTCCCAAGTCGTTCCATCTGCAACAACAGTCACGAAACCGTACATATACAAATCACATACTCGGAATGGTGCGTCAGGTCTCATACTTTGTGTGGTGCCTACTCTTTTATAAACTTATGAGTAGCACACATTTTAAAAATAGGTTTGTAAAGATAGGATAATCATGGGCTTATTATATTCTATTTTATATTATTCTATTTAACTGAGGGGAGATTTTGAATCCTAACAAATAATGTCTAATCACAAATCAGAAATATGAAACATGTAAGCGAATGCATTGATGGATTGCTCTAATGATATCCTATTGTTTGTTTTTTTTTTGTTTTTTTTTTTTTTTTTTAATAATAAAGTCCATACTAAACTAAAATGATAGCTGAATTGAGATAATAATATATATGTATAAAATTTAAATTTTAAGTAATAAATCAATTCTCACCGACTTGAACATGTGGTGTGCCGGTTTAGCTATTGCCGTGTAGGGCCGAAACGACACAAACCAACCACAAAAGAGGCCACTTTTGAGAAATATCAAGTGGTAGCAGTGTAGCACCTCTTAGTGGACCCTAATAATAAACGTGGCTCAATAAAAGCCATCTATTAGCTTGCTTCTTCTCCTTTCCTTTTTTCATTATTATATTTAATTTTGAAGTTAGTAAACTTTTATTGTTGTAACACGAGTGGATTTTTTTTTAAAAAAAAAATAATAATAATCATTACGTTTGAAGAGCTTTTTGTTTTATAATCTTGTAAAAGATATGAAAAGATAATGGATAAAGTCGTGTTTAATGAAAATTTGCATGGGAGTAAAAAGGTCAAATAAAAAAGTTGATTAAAATTTTAAACGAGACGTAGTATTCTAATTGCAGTATCATCAGCAAATTAGAGAAAAGTAAATATGAAATCAAGGTAAAGATGAAGGGGAATGGGGGTAATAAGTTAATAATTAAAAAAAAAAATCGTTTTTTTTTATCTATCTATTTATGGCACACTATAGTTCTTTTCATAAATTGTATATTGAAATATCTAAACTTCAGATTTGATAATGTGGTTTTCAAAATATATATAAGAGGACTTAAATTAAAGTAAAAGATTTACTATTAAACTATTAAGTGCTTCCAACAACAGAAGGGGGGGCTTTTTGAAAGGTGATTATGCAATTTTTCCCCTCTTTTGATAAATGGAAATGAAGGATATTGGGAAAATGCATAGAAGGTTTAAGGTAAGAACAATGAAGATAAAAGTGAAAAAGTTTAAAGACTTTAAAAGTAATGAAAAGGGCATTTTGATTGAAAAAGGAGATGAGGTTGTGAAATCATTGTCAACGGAGTTAAAAGGAAGCATACATATAAAATCAGATGAATGAGATTGATTATGATAAAAATCTATATATTTAATTTAATTTGAGTAATAAAAAAAAAAAAAAGAGAAAGAAAGTGAGTGAGTGAGTGAGTGTGTCGCTATCTTACGCACGAAGGGTGCACACTGAAACCCATTCAACAAGCTGATGTACACACAGACAAACAAAATAAAAGGGCTCTCTTCTTTGCTCCAAAGCCACAACAATAACGAAAATAGAAAGCAACAAAATCAAACCCAATTCAACCAGTTCATATACATGAAAACTTTGATTTTAGGAGCTAAAGTCTATACAGCAAAATATTTAATATAACAAATTCTACTATAATTAAAGATTTATTAGCACTGTTCAAAATAAAATAATTCAAATAGATAATTTTCGTCAACATATTCAACTTTCAAAATATGGATACCAAAGAAGGAGAGTAAAATATATACAAGTTGTAAGAACTATAGGAAAAAAACTCAAGATTTGAACTGAATGAGGTGCATCAAGGATGAGACACAAAATATAATAATCGTCGGTTATAAGAATAAATGAGATATACAAAAATGCACCAATTACTGGGCCACAAAGCTAATGAGCCATACAATGAAATTATGGGAAAAAATAATTGAGTGTAGGTAAAGACAAGAAATAAATATATTTGAGAACTAATCTAGGTTTATGCAAGACAGATTGGTTATGAAAGTAATACACTTGCTGATGGTCTTGATGTAATATTATTTAAGTAGGGAGAAAGACCTTCATATGATACTTATTGATCGAGAAAGAAATATAAGATATAGTACTAAGAAAAATTCTTCAGATAGTATTAGAATAGAATGAAGTATGTATTGTTTATATTAATGATATGTATGAAGACTGACACGCTCGAAAAGTGGTATTTTACTCCCAAGTATAAGAGTGTCGAAGTAATAAATAACCCGGTGAGTCCGGGGTCGATCTTTTGGGTTTCTAGTTTAGTCCCAAAGATCAATTCAAGCAAGAAATCATGTGTGAATACTACAAAGAAGCATGGCTGAATCATACTTACATTGATCGGCTTTTGCGATGCGAGGAACAACAAAAATCTCCAAGCTTTCCTTCCATGGTTCTCTCGGCAATGCTCCCATTTTTGTGCTCCATTTGCTCGGCCAAGCTCCAAGCTTGGGTGTGAATTCCATGCCCACGGGTGAGTTTCCCTATCACCTTCGCAAGACCCCGAATGTGTGCTAGCACTCTTAAAATTTTGCCACAAAACTTCCTAAACTTGTCCTTTAATACTCGGCAATTGCAGTAAAAATTAAGAAGAAAATGGCCCAAGGCCGAGAGAGTGAGGAGAGTGGGAAGAGAGAGTGAGTTGTGTTAGGTTGATTTCAAAAATCAAGTAATGATATACCAAAAGTAATAAAAATGGTATATGTCATTCTATCTCACCAACTTGGAGTGTAACATAAGCCACCATCATTCCATCACTTAATACCATCACCATAAAGGTAAAAGGTTGACAAGTGATGTGACATGATGTGACTTATGGGCCCCACTTGAATTCAAAATCCGAGTGGGCCCGCAAACACTCCCGGGCTCGGGTTCGCTAATTCCGAATTAACGAATTTTCCGTTGCGACGTAATTAAATCAAATTTAATTTAAATAATTATGCCTAGCAAAATTACTATTCACATCGCTAACGAATTAATTCTAAATTAACTCGTTCGCCCGAATTAAAATCTAATTTTAATTCCGCGTCGAAATCCAATTTCGTATAATATATCAAATATATTATTTTATCGATTAATTCCAAATTAATCGTTCTCTCTCTTTAAATAATATTTTATCCCAGATAAAATATCTCCGCAATTAATCCCAAATTAATTTTCTCTCTCTTATAATTAATCCCAGATTAATAAAGTGCGAGTCATACGTCATCGGTGAATCATCGGGAAGCGACCCATGAGATCCCCGGATATGTTGGCAGTAAATCCGGTCGTCGGACTATCCGAACACATACGTACCTAGTACTACGTTTTAACCGATTTACAAGACATGGTTGGCTTCTAGCAAAGTACCGTGCCTACCCAATTCTCCAGAAATATTCTTATAGGAATATGTGATCTATATCAGACGTAGTATTCGTAGTATTGCGTATTTCGATCCAGTATCGGATGTCACGTGCTAGACCTGGGGTTGGAATTGTGTCTGCCCCGTACGAAGCACATATCGGATCTCTGGTAACTAGTCTCTATAATCGGATAATCATGACCTAGTCATATTATCCCGATGACTGCAGTACATAAGAGCACCAGTTCCGTATCCTACGTGATCATCATCTCCACTATGACTGGAGTGATACTTCCATCTTGACATCACACCCAATATACTACGATTCTCAATATACCCAGAAGAGGCGTACACAGAACCTGTTAAAGCCCTGGACGACCAAAACCAAAGTATATTGATTGTCGCAAGTATTACCGGTGCAAGTCTCAGGTTAAGACCAAATACACCTACCCTGATTCGGACTTCCTTAGACACATAATCATATTACCAATGGAATTCCGAGGGGTCTATCCAGAGCGAAGCTGTTTCCGTACCATCGGTAAACACAACCTCCTATTACACTTGCATGAGTATCCTATACCCAAATATATGAGAACTATGCCATTATGCTCCCACAACGCGCACAAGTGTAATACTAGTCTTTTAGGCATTATCGATGTCCAATCTCGATAATAATCTGACTAGGGATATTTAATGATTAAACCTTTCTGGATTGATAATGTCTCATATCATCTCAATCCGGAACTATCATATGGATCTTTCATCATTTATACATCTAGGTAATCCAATTACAAATGATAAAAGAGCAATTTCCTTTGTCACATAGTTAATTTGTACAACAACACCATGATCTGTACAAATAGTGATGCTATGGGTCATAATTGTCCAACACGATCCACAGAGAAGAGATTTAGCAAAGTAGAATATTGAACAATGCGGAAAAGAAAAGTTTGATTTGTTGAAGTAGTTGGAGACATTTATGTTGGAATGCAATAATAGAATGAAATGCTAGGGTTAGAGGATCCACTTTTAGTCTTTTAAACATTTAGAAATCTCACTTTATTATAATTTATAAATTGCCTTTATTACCCACTTAATTTATTACAGGAATTAATTATGCCAATATAAAGAACCAGCCATAAAGGCGGTAATCATTTCTGTCAATAATTAGTCCTACCAAGGTACTAAGCATGTCAAAAATATAAAACCAGCCATAAAGGCGGTGATACCATTTGTCTATAATAAGTCGTACCAAGGTGTTATCATCTGATGCGATTTATTCGATCATCACATCGCCACGATGTATGATCCGAACGAATCAGATGAATATTTGAAGTATATATCTGGATCATTGATGAGACCGTTAATTCTTTAGCCTATGCTGATGCCTAGCTCAGCTGCTAACAGAACTACTCCTAATCTGATTAGGATTATTATCGATCCAAAAGGCTTCTATTGTTGCCTCAGCAACAGCAATATTCCGCTTTTGTTGTTTATTCGGTAATAATATCTTGCTTGGAAGATTTCCAGCTCATTGTTCCGTTATTCAAACTTTATAGTACCTTTATTACGACTTATAGTCGTCTTTATCGGTTAGGAAACCTGCAACGGTGAACCCAGTCACTTCAAGTTCTCCTTCTCCATAGTATAAGATAGTATCCTTAGATCATCTAAGATACTAAAGGATGTTCATAACATCAATCCAATGATTATCACTTTGATTGGCCCGATTGTGACTCCATATGCTCAAAGCATATGAAGCACCAGGTCGCGTACATTTATTTCAATGTATGAGTTCTCGGAGAGAGCCAATAACTTTTAGATCTATCCTAGTAGATCTTTATTCCTATAATAAAGGTTGTCTCTCGCAAGAATTCTACGGATAATTTTCTTGAAAGCCAAGCTTTCACCGATTGTTTTATGGGAATATCATTTCCAAGAAATGATTTGTCATCAATTCTTAGGACTTTCATTGTCAGTGCGCTCCCACTAACCTCCTTATATACACAAGAATCATTATTGTTTTGAATTAAATCATACACCATTATGATTACATCAAAATGATATCGTTCCAAGAATGAAATGATTGCTTCAATTCATAAATTGATCGAATTAACTTGCAAACCTTGTTTGCTCGTTTTGGTACGACAAAACCGTCAGGATGTTGTAAACATCCTCCAAAAGGTTTCCGTTAAGGAAAACATTTTTGGCGTTCAACTGTCATATTTCATGAATGAAACGTGCAGCATTAGCAAACATTAACAATGGCAATAGGTAAAAGGTTTCGTCGTAATCGACACAATATTGATAACGATACATTTTCTCTACAAGCCTAGCTTAGTACGTTGGTATGTTGCCTTCCATGTATGTCTTCCTTGAAGACTTATATAGTGCCAATAGACACAATGCCTTTCGGTACAATAACTAGTATCCAAACTTGGTTGGTATACATGAAATCCATTTCGGATAATATGGCATTTTGCCATAATAGGGATTCGATACCTTGTATCACTTCCTCATGCGTAGTCAGTTCGTATTCCTCAACAAGATTGACATCTTTATGAGGTGAGATCAGAAACCCATACCCCATGTTGTTTTCTGACTCTCTCCGACTTGTGCGGTTCTTATGTATTCGAAGATTATTGGTATAGTTTCATCCTTGATGAACTATTTGTGTTCCATTAACGAATCGGTGCCTGGAATAGTATTACTTCGATTTTCATTGAGTTTTACTTTCTTCCCACTTACCACTGCATATAGGTATTCCTCTTAGGAAAACCGCATGGCGAACAACAATAACATTGTTCTCTTGTGAGTTGTATAAGTACTATACTTTGGTTTCCCTAGGATAACCTACGACTTAGGCACTTATCCGATTTGGGTTCTAGTTTGGTATCATCCAAACATATGCCCAGCATTCCCAAATCTTCAGGAATGAGAAACCCGGTTTCTTTCCTGTTCATATCTAATATGAAATCTGTCAAACAAATTTTTATGGAACCTTATTCAAAATAAGTTTTACACTGTTTAATGCGTATCCCTTGAAGGAAATGGTAGCTCAGAGCGACTCATGATTAACCTTATCTTGTCCAACAAAATTTGGTTTCTCTGTTCGGACACACCGTCAAATTGACGTGTTCTGAGAGGAGTTCTCATTGAAAGAATACTATTCTCTTTCAAGTATATGAGAAACTTATTACTTAAGTATTTTCCATCATGGTCTAACCGTGAGGTTTTAATACTTTAGCCGATCTGTCTGTCCACTTCGTGTCGAAACTCTTTGAATTTATCAAAAGTTTCTGATTCGTGTTTCAAAAGAAACACATAACCATAACGCGATGCCACATCCGTAAAGGTCACGAAACATTCATATCCACCTCTAGCCTAGCTAGACATGGGCCCACTTACGTCACTATGATCAAGGGCTAACAGATCGGTGGCACTTGCACTTTTACCAAGTAAAATGTGTTATAGGCATTTTGCCTAATAAACTAGATTCGTAGACATTATTTGAATAGAATCAAATCTGTCCTAGTACCCACTCTTCGAAAGTGTGGATATACGAGTCTTGTTTAATTGTGTCCCAGACAACAATGCCATATATAAGTCTCAACTGATTAAATCAGTTTGAGTTATTTGTTTGTCATGTCATATGTATGAGATTTATTTATATTCAAAATATAAATATTGTTATTCACATCTAATGTGTTTATCTCAATATCATCTTTATAAAATGAAACACTTTAGTGTTCTAGAATATAAAGGTATATCCGCAACGGATTATACCCTGATATAGAGATAATGTTTCTAGTCAAACTAGTTATATTGTAAAAGTTTCCTAATTTAAGTACACACCCGAAGGGTAGTTCCTAAACTTAGGTTTCTATATTTAAAACAGCGACTCTCGTCCCATTTCCGATCCGTAGATATATCTCATCTGAAGTCTGTATCCTGCGTGTCAGCATATTATGCACATCAGTACATATTTATGTACGACACTCAGTATCTAAACTCCAATTTTAATACTAGTAGTGAACATGTTTATGACAAACATATTTGAAGTCAAAGCCTTGCACCGTCTTCAATTCCTTCATGTCTGCCTTGTCCATACGGCAGTCACGCTTCTAGTGACCCCGTTTGCCACAGTTTAGGCAGACACTTTGGGATATGTCCCATGTCTTCCCAGAAGATTATAATGATTTTGACTTTGCCCATTTTCCACACCCCAGAAGCCTTTGGCTATACCTTGGCCTTCCGAAATGTCGAAGTAAGATGCGCCTTGCGCTTCTTGCCTATTGCAAACTCTGTCTTTGTCTCCTTGAGTATAGCCATTAACTGTCCAAGAGTTTTCTATTTCAATTTGTACTTCTAAGATCTAAGGATAGATCTATGAAGATCCTTCAATTTCATTATCATACTATAAGGATCTAATCATTAGTTCTGATTAAGAAATTAAGGAGTCTTTGCGGCAAGCATAACATATTAAGCACTAAAGTTATCATCATATGAATATTCCAAATATCATGTTCTACTATTTGCTCAACTCAGGGCTTAGGCTCGAGACGTCACTCTATCAAATAAAGTAACTTCTCGGTCTCCAAGACTATCCTGAGATTTTATTCCCAATTTGAAAATTAAAAGTCGTTTCAATACATTTTCACCCAGGATTATGTTTTAAACATTAATCTTTCAATTATCTTGATTCTAATAGTCCAACTATTTAATCAACGATTTTAGGTACTATTGATTATAATGATTACTATAGTCTAACTATATAATCAACTATAATTTAATTGGTTAAATTCAGTTATATTGATTACTATAATCCATTTATAAAATCAACTATTAATTGAAATAGTTTGAATACAGTCCAACTGTTCAATTAAAACAACGATTAAATATTAGTCCAACTAATATATTAATTTATTTGAAGAAATATTTGAATGAGCGTGTATGACAAGTAACTAAACGAATATTGCAAATTTAATACTTGCCTCCCACTATTTTTCGGCGAGCCTCTAACCCTCTGTGGAGTACTCGGGAAACCTTGTTTGCTAGTGGGCTAGGATATCGTTAAATAACACACAATCTTGACTTTGGCCAACAAATTGTATGATAATTAACTAGGTAGATCTCTAAGATCAATTGGATCCCATCCAATTCCTAGATCCAATAGGTGGACATCCAAGTCCGAAACATATATCTTATATATGCCAATATATCCAATATATTCCCTAACATTTTTCCTCTGAATCAATTAAGCCTTGGCTTTGGCACAACAAACTTAATGATCCCAGTTATGCGGAACCCATTGACTATGGAAAGCTTCGTAATCAATGTCGATGGACAAGAAGTGATCTTGACTTTGGCCAACAAATCACAACTTGGACAAGACACCGATATGGAACAAAGCCTTCATGATTCAAACACATCCGCGACGGACAAAGGTCTTGACTTTGGCCAACAAACCAGTGCCAATCTTGGATCTTGAGTAAGAATCACTCAATGGAAGGAAAAACGTTTAATATGTTGTGAGGGTTTTTTCGCGTAAATTGTCAACCAATTTATTATCTTTGTTAAGGTCCAAAATGGATTCCATGTTTAACAACTATTTTGGATACTAGTTGTTGTACCACGAGGCATTGTGCCTATGGTACATTAAACGTCTTCAAGGAAGACATACATGGAAGGCAACATACCCACGTACAAAGCTGGGCTTTTGACGAAAAGGTATCGTTATCAACATTGTGTTAATAACGGTTCAACCTTTTACCTGTTGCCATGGTAAGTCCATTTTGAAGATGCTTGTTGATAACTGTATATTTCATTTATGAAATATGTCAGTTACAAATCAAAATCGCTTTCCTGAAAAGGAAACCTTTTGGAGGATGTTTACAACATCCTGACGATTTTGTATAACCGACAAACAAGGTTTGCGGGTTATTCGATCCAAGTTTGGATCAAAGCAAGCATAAGGTTCTTGGAACTGACGTTTTGAAATAATCATAATGGTTTATGATTTAACTCAAAACGAAATAATTCTTGTGTATATAAGGAGGTTAGTGGGAGAGCGCACTGACAGTGAAATTCCCATAAAGCAATTGGTGAAAGCTTGGCTTTCATAGATATTCTTTCAATAGAAATTCTCCGTAGAATTCTGGGGAGTAACAACCTTTATTCGAGGAATAAAGATCTACTGGGATAGATTTAGAGTTGGTTAACACTCTCTGGGAAATTGTACATTTAAAATGTACTGTATTGGTGTCTCATACGCTTCGAGCTATGGAGTCACAATTGGGTCAATCCAAGTGATAGTCACTGGATTGAACATTAAGAACATCTGTTAGTATCTGAGAGAACTAAAGATGTTGTCTTAAACTATGGAGAAGGAGAACTTGAAGTGACAGGGATCACTGTTGCAAGTTTCCAAACCGGTAAATACTGCGGTACTATAAAGTTTGAATAACGGGACAATGAGCTGAAAATCTTCCGAGCAAGATAACTGTTGCCGAATAAACAACAAATGTGGATTATTGCTGCAGCTGAGGCAGCAATAGAAGCCATTTGGATCGATAATAAATCTAATTAGATTAGATATAATTCTGTTAGCAGCTGAGCTAGGCGTCAGCACAGGCTAAAGAATTAAAGGTCTCATCAACGATCCAGATATATACTTCTATATCATCTGATTCGTTCGGATCATACATCGTGGCGATGTGATGATCGTGTAAATCGCGTCAGACGATAATTAAGCAAATCCGCTGACGAAAACCTTCCTCAGCAATTTGAGCGAATTGTACATAGTTCGGGTGTTAGACACTCGAGTGACTGGCTATGTGCCAAGTGGGAGATTGTTGGACAAAATGACCCATAGCGTCACTATTTGCACAGATCATTGTGTTGTTGTAGCAAATTAACTATGTAACAAGGAAATTGTACTCTCGTCATTTGTGATTAGATCACCATAGATATATAAATGAAGAGAGGTCCCTATGATTAGTTCCTGGATTGAGATGATATGAGACAGTATCAGTCCACGAAGGATTAATCATTAAATATCCATAGCTGTAGTATTATCGACACTGGACATCGATAATGCGGAATAGGCTAGTATTGCACTTGTGCGCGTTGTGAGGGCACAACGGCATAGTTCTCATATATATAAGTATTGGATACTTGTGCAAGTGCGATAGGAGGTCGTGTTTCACCGATGGTACGGGAAACAGCTTCGCTCTGGATAGACCCCTCGGAATCCCATTGGTATTATGAATATGTGTCTATGGGAGGCCGAAATCAAGGTAGGTGTGTATAGTCTTAACCTGAGACTTACATCGCTAATGCTTACGACAATCGATATACTTTAGTTGAGGTCGTCTAGGACTGTAACTGGTTCTGTGTACGCCAATGCCGGGTATATTGAGAATCGTAGTGTATTGGATGTGATGTCAAGACGAAGTATCACTCCAGTCATAGTGGAGATGATGTCACGCAGGATACGGTATTAGTGCTCTTAAGAGATGCGCATCCAATCGTGATATTATGACCAGGTCATGAATATCCGATTATAGAGACTAGTTACCAGACATCCGATATGTGTTTCGGACGGGGCAGACACTTATCCAGCCCCAGCCCTAGCACGTGACTATCCGATACTGGGCCGATATGCACAATACATTAGTATACTACGCTTGATACAGATCTTAATATTCTTTAATGGATATGTCCGGAGAATTAGGTAGACTTGGTGCTTTGCTAGGAGTCGACCTTGTCTCGTAAATCGGTAGAACGTAGTACTTGGTACGTACGTGATTCGGATACTCCGACGACCGTATTTACTGCCAGATTATCCGGGGATCTCATGGGTCACTTCCTGATAATCCACCGATGACGCACAACTCGCACTCTTGAATAATCTGGGATTATACAGAAGAGAGAGAAAATTAATCTAGGATTAATAACGGAGATGTTTTATCCGGGATAAAATGTCGTCTAAAGAGAGAGAACGATTAATTCAGAATTAATCGATGTATTAATATATTCGATATATTAGACGAAATTAGATTTCGACGCGGAATTAAAATCAGATTTTAATTCGGGCAAACGAGTTAATTTAGAATTAATTCGTTAGCGACGTAAATAATAATTTCGCCAGGCGTAATTATTTATTTAAATTCGATTGAATTAACGTCGCGACGTAAGCTCGGTATTTCGGAAATATCGAACCCGAACGCGTGAGTGCACGTGGGCCCACTTTCATTTGGAAACGTGTGGGGCCCACATGACACATGTCATTCTAATGCTTTGCATGTAGATTGTGTACATTGCACTCAATGTCATTGCATGGAGTTTGAGTGTTTGACACTCTAAGCCATTGCATGTTTTGTGTCATAATTTTATTATTAATTTAATAAAATTATGGCATAAATATAAATTGATTTTTGGTAAATCATTTTAAAAACTTAACACAATTTTGTCTCTCTCAAATTCTCTCATCTCTCTCACGCCCAAGTGTGGCTATTCTTCACTGGTTTTGAACCAGTTTGGGCGTGAATAAGGGAAGCCAAGAGTGGGTTTTCATGGTGAAAATTCAAGTGCTAGCACACTTTCAAGTCTTGCGAAGGTGGTAGGGAGGTTCGACCATGAGGCGGGACTCATCCGATGGAGTTTGGAGCTTCGTTTTGAGACCCGAAACTGCCAAGACAGTGAGCATGGACTGCTGCAGTGGGCTTACAAATGCAGTGCGTTTTTGGGCATGATTCGTCTTCAAATCGACATAACCGACCAATGTAAGTATTCCGCTATCTTCATTGGTGTATTCACGCATGTTTTCATGTCTTGTTTGATCTTGGGACCTTAGAAAAACTCAACACCCGCTTAACTGGAATCATTAGGTTTGTTGTGCCAAAGCCAGGCTTAGTTGATTCGGAGGAAATGGTTAGGTAAATGTATTGGATGTATTGACATATGTAATGTTTCGGACTTAGATGTCCACCTACCGGATCTAGGATTGGATGGGATCCAATTGATCTTCGAGATCTACCTAGTTAAATATCATACAATTTGTTGGCAAAGTCAAGGTTGTGTGTTATTTAACGGGATCCTAGCCCACTAGGAAATTGGATTTCCCGAGTACTCAACAGAGGGTTAGAGACTTGCAGAAAATAGTGGGAGGCTAGTATTGAATTTGCAATTATCGTTCAGATACTTAGCTTTACGCGCTTACACAACTTATTTCGTCAACAATTACACATTAGTTGGACTAATACAATGTTATTTTTTATGTAACAGTTTGACTGTACCCACATATCGTTAACTAGATAATTAGATTATCGTAGTTAAGATGGCAAACAAAGGAAATGTCCGTGACATAATCATGGGTGATAATGTGTTCAAGGGCACCAACTTCGCCGATGGGAAATGAACCTAAGGATAGTCCTTGGGGCGGAGAGGATACTGTATACGATACAAAAACCTCTCGGGCCTAGCCCACTGAGCCACTTGAGCTGGAGTTATGGAAAACTCACAGTGATGATTGTGACACGGCTCAGTCGATCATGCTTGCTTCAATGACTCAACACTTTCGCCGCCAGAATAGGGACTTGGATCCTTATAATATGATGACAAGATTGCAAGATCTTCACCGCACTAATAAGCGGATGGCGAGGTACGAGTTAGTGAAGAAAATCTTTCTCCCGTATGACTGATGGTAGTTCTGTTAAGGTCCATGGGACTCAAATGATAGCCGATATTGATGAATTGGCTAATATGGGTATAGTCTTGGAGGCTGAGCTGTCTATAGATGTACTTCTACAGTCACTACCCGATACTTGGAAACAGATTGTCATCAACTACAAATTGATGAATTCGGATGATACTCTTGGAGAGTTATTATCGATTCTCAAGGAGTCAGAGAAAGAGCTTCTGAAAGGCAACAAGCGCGAGGCGCACTTTGCATCAACATCTCAAACGCCGAAAGCTGGGCTCAAGGCAACTGGGGGTGTTAAGAAGAAAAAGCATAGAAACAAAGGCAAGGCCAAGTCAACAAAGTGTTGGTTTCTATAATATGTC